>JAQGAK010002431.1:0-20445 GCA_034696945.1 Lipothrix lubbocki
TGTATTAATTTTTGTATTAATTTTTGTATTAATTTTTGTATTAATTTTTGTATTAATTTTTGTATTAATTTTTGTGTGTATTTTTCTATTTATTTTTGTATTTAAATCATTAATAAGCCCCTATATAAATTCTTGCAGTTTCAAGGAAGAGGAATGCCCTGGAATACGTGAGAATGGGAAAGGCCCGTTGGAGCCGGGAGTGCAGTTGGATGCAGCGGCATCGGATGAAGTGGCTCAGAATAAGCCCCAAGCAACGAACACTCAGACAAATATTATTAGACCGAGGAGAACGACTGAGAAGCCTAACCCAGATGCATTTAAGAAAAATAATGCGAATCCACTGTATTTGCAAGGCAGTGGCCTGACTCTCCTTGCATTTATCTTGTCACGTTTGTGTGTAATTAGGTTTTTGTATTAGAAGAGAGAAACTGTACATATAACTTATGTTATTAAAAATACAGATTTTCAAAAATTAATTATTTAAACCTAATTATGAAATTAATTTTTTGGATTACTTTCTATCACTGTCTTTATGTGTCATATATATGTATATTTATGTCTTTACAAGAATTAGATTAGCAGTTAAATTCTAATTATTGTATGTAATAATTTATTTAATAATTTGAAATAATAAATGTAATCGTAATTAACCAAAAAAAACCATTTAAAACATATGTTAATTAAATAAATAAAATATCTTACGTAATCAGATATTCCAACATATCACACGCCACACCTTTATTATCAATAATCATTATTAATAATAATTAATAATATTAATTAATATTAAATTAATAGACATCTCAATAAACGAATAGCAATATTCACGTTGAGAGTAAATTTGTCGTCGTTGTTACAAATTATAATTTATATATAGCAGTCAATTTAAATGCAAGAAATTGTTTCACAATAATAAGTAGAGATTACAAAATACATAAAACGTGGTGGATTTATATATTATGGGATAGAGTAACAATAATTAATAAAACTAATTATTTATTGTAGAAAGTAGAAATATAAAGGCATTAAATTGTTATGGAAGAATGAAATTTTATGTTCAAATTGAAAAATAAATATTATAGGTAATAATAATAAATATATCATTCCGTATATACATAATTACTTAAAAATACGGTTTCCAACAATTAATTTCAGATTAAATTTTAAAGATTCGTTGACAAAAATATTTTACATTTATAATTTATATAATATTAGATCTCTGTGCTTATTTATAAGCCAACCAAGTAAAATTCTGCCTTCTTCACAGCATATTATAATTCGTTAGCACCAATTTCGGGAGCCGACAATATAACGTTTAATTTCATTATTTAATTAAATGTTATAATTTAATTAAATTTCATTTAGCTAAATACTTCCCTTATTCCTTATCTCTTAGTACGAATAAACTTTTAATTTCATGATTAATTCTCATCATTTCAAATTCTGCACAGGTAATTATTACAGCTTTGTTTTAACATGATTGCTTCAATGGACTTTTTGGTTTGTAATTATTTTTAGCTATTTTAAAAAAAGTCCTTTATCATAGAATCTTCTTTGTTTTTTAGTTAAATTTTTATGTACAAGTCTTTTGGAGGAAGTATCTCGACTGAACACGCTATGATTATTTTTAATATTAATTTTTAATAATATTCAATATTAAGTTTTAAAATTTTAGCGAAGACGACGACTGGAAATGGAATTTTTGTTGCGATTGCTTTTTTGCAAATTATTAATATTATTGATGATATTATCAAACAGCTACTTTTAAGATTAAAGTTTTCGCAAAAAAATCAACGTCTGCATTTTATTCTTTGTCCATTCTCCAACTGTTACAGTTCATCGTTCTTCTTGGGGTACTTTAAAGCATTAATTCGTTCACGAGTCCGGATCACATCTGCATCCAATTGATCACCTAGCTTCTCGTAGCGTGTCTTCACATGAGATTGCTGTATAGGACAATAAAATTTAAATATTGACATTGCAAGATATCGAATTACAGAAAAAATTTAAACAAATAGTGATTAAATCAACCAAATAAATTTCCCTGGGATTTGTATATTAGGTATTTAGGTAACATGGATAAAGTTACACAAGCTATTTTAAGCCGTAGTTTAATAGGCAAATATAACTATCCCATTGTTTCTAAAATGAAATAAGAATGACCACAGCATCCAAATATTATTTTTAAAGTTCAAAATGCAAAGTGTCTATCCCGTTTATATACCAATGCAACGACACATACGAATATTTTGAAATATATACTGAATATTTTACCACATTACAACATGCACGACTTAGCAGTAGTTTCCCAGCTGCAGCGGGATTTTGCTTGCCATATAGATGCGCTATACTGGTCACAACGTAAAGGCATAGGATATGCTTTTAAACGTCATAGACGGTTTTGCATTGAAATATTTGTGAAATTTCTTGTGGTAGTAACGCAGTTATTCTTATAGCTTTTTAGCAGCTGTGCAGATAGTTATATTTGCCACTTCAACCACGATTTGCACTATTCCAGCAAATCGGAACGAAACTTACATGCTCTCCAATTTTACTAACAGCATTCTCAATATATTTCCACTTTTCCCCTATCTTAGGCATAATTAGACGGAAGAACTGCTCATCTCTGGAAATGGTTCCTGCCACTTCTTGAATAAATGTTGTAATTTCCTCTTCCAGTTTGTCATCCTCGCCAGTGGCTTCCTCAGGTAAATCTTCATCAATTTTTGCGCTTTGCTAAGAGTAAACAGCAATAGGAATAAGAATAAGAATAAACATAAAAAGAGTAAATGAGGACAATACGAACTAGACTGTTAAAGTATTGATGAATTCAAATGCTTAAATAATTTAAGATTGATTTTAGAATTGACTTAATACCTGCTGTAACCTTTCCAACTCTGCAAACTGATTTGCCAAATTCAAAACTTTCTCCTTAATGGTTTCCAGGCCTACATTTTTAAAGTCTATAAATGTCTCGGAAGGGTCATTGAGGTAAATGCCGATTTTCTCCAGCTCCTCAAGCGTCCTATCATCAAAAACTGTATCCAAACCCTGTAAGGAACGCTTATAATCATCTTGCAACAACCCAATTTCTTTTTTCTTGCCCGCAACGATTAAGCGGTACTGAAATTTATAGAACAAAAATCATGTTATTAATAAAACTCTAGGATAACTTTAAAAATTCACGGAAAATCATTCCAGATATTTTATTGTAGATTTTTGCATAATATTTATTTTTACTTGTTTCTCAAAAACTGGGATTAGTCTTGCAATTGATTCTAGAGCTTCTAGAGCAGTTGACATGAAATTTGTGGGTCCCCCTGGAATTCTCTGCATTTTTTCATAAATCTCAGTTTGCTTTTTGATGCTCGCAATTTTTTCATAGGCAGGTTTGACTTGTTCGATTAATTCTTTGTAGGGATCTTCTTGGGCGAGCTTTTCGGCCTGGAAATTTAAATATGATCAAAAAATATTTAAAATTTGATAATTACATGAAATTAATTAATTAAAATCATTTTTTTAATTTGATAAATTGAATTATACTCTGTTTAACGTGGAGTCCAGCACATTTAAAAAATCAACGACTTCCGTCAAGAGCGTGCTAATTTTGTAGTTTTTATTATTGTGGTAGACCAAGAATTGGGAAATAATGATGAGCACCGTGAGCAGGAGGGAAAATCCTACTAATTTCTTGAAAGACCACATGTTGGTTGACATGACAAATAATATTGAGGTTCATATATGAAAAATTACTAAAAAATTACCCAACGGACAAATTCAATGGCACTTTTGGGAACAATTTAAGGACACAAGGTCCAAAATTGAAGGGAAAATTGATTTTAATGAAAATTTTACATTTGATGAAAATTATATAGAGATAAAAATTAAACAGAAAAAAATTCAGGGCAATAATAATAATATTTATGAATTCGGTGTGAAAATTTAGCGTATACAGAAATTCCCTGTATAAATATTTATTACTAAACAGATTTTGGTTTCGCGGGCTCCTTATCAAAGGGATGGGCTTAATCCGGCCGAGTGGGAAGCTTTTAGATTTTCCGCCTTTTTCACGCTTCCCCATTCTTTCTTGATTTTCCAGTTTTTCCGTTCTCGTTTTCCAGTTTTCACAGTTTTCGGCTCTATATTTTCCGTTTTCCTCGAATTGATACTTGTATTTTCCCAGTTAATGCGTTCGCTTAGGTCATTTACTCAATTTTGCATTAATAAAATCGCTTAAAATTTCTATGTTGTCAGTTTTATATTCAAGTTGTCATTTTCCCGTCTCTAAATTGTTCTGCATTCTCAATTTTATTTTTCTAATTTTTTTATCGTTTTTCACTCTCTTGGTCTAGTTCATTTTATATGTATTTCGCCATTTTTCAATTTCTCGGTCCAGTTTTCTATTTTTTTCCACATTTCTTGGTCCAGTTTTCCATTTCTAATTTTTTAGTCAAGTTTTCCCATTTCTTGTTATAGTTTTCCATTTTATTTTCCCATTTCTTGGTCCAGTTTTCCATTTTATTTTTCAATTTCGAAGTCTAAGATTCCATTTTATTTTCAAATTTTCCAGCTTCTCGGTTCTGTTTTCCATTTAGTTTTCCAAGTTTTCCAGCTTCTCGGTTCTGTTTTCCATTTAGTTTTCCAAGTTTTCAATTTCTTCGTCCACCTTTTTATTTTATTTTTCAATTTCCCCGGTTCAGTTTTCATTTCATTTGTCAAATTTTTTCCATTTCTCGGTCGATTTATCTGTTTCTTTTAATTTTTAATCCAATCTTTCATTTGTACTGTACAGTTTTCATTTATTTTCCCTTAATTTTGAATCATTGATATTGTTCGGATTTTCCCCTCCCTCCAATTCTCTCAATGTAGTTTTCAAGTTTCTTACTTTTATTTTCTAAAATTTGATTTTCTCAATTTAATATTTTTAGTAACCGTATTTTATTAACCATTTGCCGAATTCAGTGTCTTATTTTCTCCATTACTAACCAAATTTCACATTTTTGAAATATTTTGTTTTCTCTGCCGTTGTTTCCTTCCACGTTATTATTCCACCCACTTTTGTGGTTAACTAAAATGCAAGGAAGGTAATAAGATTAAAGGTAAGCGGTAAAAAATTAGAATAAAAACACTTCCATTTTATTTTTCGAAACAAATTATTAAATAACATCAACGTGCATTATTAACAATTAATCGTTTTATTTTCTATGATTTTAAATGGTTTACGTGGATAATCAAATTAACTATTAATCGTGTCTTACTGTACCACAACCAAGAAAATAAACAAAATGACAATAAATTTAGCAGTAGGAATATTGATATTAGTAGTTTCAATCAACTTTAGTATGATTGTGTTTCTTTTTAGAAAAGTAGGATTTGTAGAAAAAGTGAGAAAAAAGTAGGAAATAGGATCCGTAGATGGACAAGCCAGAAGCAATGTTTCCCCAGGGACGTCCGCAAGGAATGCCGCTGCCTATTTTCAAAATTGAGGGATTTATTAATCATTAATTAGTTAGTGCTTAATGAAACGATATATGAATAATCAGTCATAAATAAGAGAAAAATTATTAATATTTATTGTAAATTTTTTATAATTATTATTAAGAGTAATTTATGTTATTTATACTTTTTAGATTGACGGAATACAAGTTGATGCCCAGGCCAACTACCATCTGAGCGAGTTGAAGGATTGTGATCAGCATTGCCAGCCGGCGGGGCACTTTGATACGCAAGGACTATGTTGCGTAAATGGGGAAACATGAGAAAATATTTTTTTAAATTTATTTGTTGAGTTTATTTTATTGTAATTTAAAAATGAAAAATTAAAATACAAATTATTTGTACATTTAATTTTTTTGTACCTTCAGTGTGTAATAAGTGTACATGCAGGAATGAACAAAATAATTCATTGTGCCGAACCATCTAAAGCAAGGCTCATAAGTTTCGTAATAGTTCCAGGTTAATAATAGCACTGTGATGTGGTGGTACCTGATGATATTTAAATTCGAGTAGTACAAGGATGAATATTTAATTAAAATGATTATATTTTTTTTTTAAATTGAAATTTTTACCAATGTAAGAAAATTAATTTCTGCTTCCTCAGAATTACAAACGCTGTATCTCCAAATTCAACAAGTTTCGACAGTGTGAAGATGAATGCCCAAAATGCGGTTGCATAATTGTGAGTTTCACTATTTGCATTAAGATGTCAAATAAGTAATTTGCCGAATAATATTGTCATCATTTTAAATAAAATTGTTGTTAAAAATAATAATGAATTCTTATTTATTAATTAATTATTTAGGCAATTTTAAAAAATCACAAGTAAAAATGTTAAATTTTAAACTCACAAAGAACACAAAGACAAGTATAATCCATTTGGTTGCATGATCACATGAAAAAACTCCGGGAAAGTCCTGGTAAATCCAATAGTGGAGAACACGGCCAGTAGAGCATTCCAGAAGACCAAAGTGGGCCGGAGATTGAAAGCCGGCCGGCTCTTCATCCAATGCTGACCGGCGAAAATTGCACAGACATAGAGACAACAAGTGGAAATTACCCATGGCCGATACTCTGTTAGCAATGACCTGGATTTTGGAATATCGAAAACTTCAAAATCGAAGGCATCGATATAATCTGACACTTTGGAGACACTGATTCTCGGCCAATCTTGATGTGATGAGTTGGTGAAATATGTCGCCGTGGACATTGTTATGGCCAATGATTTCCGCAAAATGCTGCTATGCTGAACTGACTGGCAAATTTTGTAATTATTCTTACAAATTTTACTTGATTACCTATAATTTTATTTCTTATATATAAAATAATTTATTCTTTAAACAAGATTTGAAAGTAATTTATTACAAATGGATTTAAGAATCAACTCTGCTTGTCACGGATTCATATCATGAATATTTTGAAATAAATTTCTCCTGGATTTAAAATATAATCCTAATTAAAAACAATGCTGCAATTGCAATTTTGAAATTTTATTATAATTTCAAGGGAACCTGAAGCCTGAGCATGAGAACCAAAATCCTTCCCCTTCAATGATAAAAATGCGACTGAAGCTGGTCAGTATTATTAAAAACCTCACTACGGAATGAATTTGAACAAATTTTTTACGCAGGTTGTTGGCCGTGTGTTTCACGCTGAGAAATTTCACCCAACATAATAACAGACTATTATTATTATGATGCTCCTCGGTTTCTTCCTCAGACTTTGGAGCGTGAAGTTGCAGGGTTATTCAGGTATACAGTTTTACCTTTTGTGAGAAACGAACCACTAGGATTGTTTTCGGTATAATAATTTTAAAATTTGCATCTAGGTAATTTATTTATTATTTATTTAAAAGTATTAAATTCATTTGAATTTTTTATTAAAACTTTTTTTTAATTTATTATACATTTAAAAAATTATTTACTTAAAAAAACCATTTATTTTATTTTTCAAAATTTTTACTGTTTTTTTTATTTATTTTTTAAATTTATGTATTATTTATTTTGTAATTTTTTAAAAATTTATTTATTTATTTTGTAATTTTGTTATATTTATTTGTTATTTATTTTGTAATTTTGTTATAATTATTTGTTATTTATTTTGTAATTTTTTTATATTTATTTGTTATTTATTTTTTTACATGTACTTATTATTTTTCATTTATGTTCTGTATTTATGTATTTTTCCAAGTCAATTTTAATTAATTATTTTAATACGATATTTTGCCTTAACAGCATGTATCTGTAATATTGTGAAACGTACGTAATTCAACATTTGTTTTCATTTCCTGAGCGTCTTAACTGCATGACTCTTAGATAAAAAAGACCAGACTGTAAGAAAATGCATTTTATAATTTAGATTTAGGCAGATCAACGTCCGAGTGCGCCCAAACTAATTTGACAAAATCAGAAAAAAATCCCTCGAGCTTGCTTGGTAATTATGTACTACAAATTGTTGCGATCGATAAATCCTAAAATCGAATCAGAATATAAAATGTGAGTTTATTTTAAAATATTTAATTAATGTAAGCTTAACAATTATAAATCTTACAGTAAATATAGATTACACAGTGTAGATTCTACAAGAAATTACATTGGGATGGGAAATGGGCGTGCAAAAATAAGGACATTTTTGTAATACAATTGTTTTTAGTTAAGGATTAAAAATTGCATTATTTATCTTCATATACGTAAACAATTTCAATCGTTTATTTAATATAAGAACAATATTAAATATCAATATCAAATACTCCAGACATGCGGAATTCCAGCGGAATTGCGTCGAAAAGAGAATTCTTCGTGAAACCTGAACTCACAAACAGTGTTGAGTCAGCAAGAAAACGATGAACAATAATATATATAGTGTATTTCTTTTATCTTTAGGTACAGATAATTTAAATATCAAGTCTTAAATTCTATGCCGCATTTTTAAGCTTTGTGTTTAACATGTAACAATAAATCTGATTATTGTGGCTGTTGTTCTAAAATATTTATTGAATATAAATTTTATTTAATATTTAAATTTAATAATATTTAATTATTTTAATATTCAACTTTGAATGGGTAATTAAACAGTCTTGGATTTCGGCTTAGCGAAATAAGCGTTGAAGAAGAAATGTATGAAAAGTAGAAAATACGAGCCGTAGATGGACAAGCCTCCTACGATATTGCCCATCGGCCTGGCACAAGGAATTCCGCTACCTGCAATAATTATGTAAAAACAATTAATAAGTTAGTAATTATAATCAAATAATATAATAAATAATAATAAATAATCTTAAATAAAAATAAATAAGTAAACATAAAGAGAGCTTATATGAATAATAGAAATAAATTAAAACTTTTTTTTGTGAAACAATTTTTCGAGAATAGGTAATCTAATTGTAAACAGAAAACTACCAATTACATATAAAAATATATTTTTTTAATTAAAAAATTACTTTTGATGTTGTACGTATAAATGTTTATGTACAACCCCACAATCATTTGAGCAATTTGAAGTGCTGTGATGCACATTGCCAAGCTCCGAGGGACCCGTATCTTCATTGACTGTCAAAAAAAATTAAAAGGTATAAATAATTACAACTTTAAAGTGTTAATGAATCTACATACCTAGTTCACATGAAAATGTTAACAAAATAATACATTGCCAATACATTTATTTGACTAGATTTTGTTATTTTCACCATTAGCAACCTCATAAAACAAAAACCTGTCTCTTATCGTGAAAAGACCTTGAGGAAGGATTGTTGTTCGTTTCCAGGAACCCCCGATTTACATAATTTATATTCCGGTACTAAAAGTAGGATATGTCTTAGAATTAATAAATAATTTAATAAATAAATAATGCATACCTTCAGAGTGAAATAGGTGTACATGCAGGAATGCACGAAGTAGTTCATGGTTCCAAACCATCTAAAGCAGGGTTCGTACGTTTCGTAGTAGATCCAGGTGAGCATGAGAACGGTGATGTGATGATACCTTATAAATACAACAAAATCAGAACTTTTTAATTAAAGCTTAATACAATTTCTAAGTATTAATGATATTAAATATTATTTTTAATTAAATTCGAAGTTATTACTATTATTACATAAACGTTGTTTTTAATTAAATAATATTTCTTTAATAAATTGTTATAAATATAAATATTGAGCATAGAAAAATATTTATTACATATTTAATATTTAAACAAAGATCCGTCATTACCAATGCAAGAAAATCAGTTTCTGCTTCCTCAACACCACAAATGCCGTGTCTCCGAACTCCACAAGCTTCGACAAAGTGAAAATCAATGCCCAGAAAGCCGTTGCGTAGTTGTGGATTTCACTGGAAAAATAATTTTACAAATTATTATTTACGCATATTATTTATTAATTTCTAATTTATTTGAAATGCAATTCATGTAAATAGAAAATTGTGTCTATAATCAAATCGAAGATTTAAAAATTATGCCGAATTGAATCGAAGGTTTTAAAATTATTTCGAATCGCATCGTAGATTCTAAAATTATTGCGAATTGAATTTAAAATTCTCACATAACACCAAATCGAATCAAAGACTCTAAACAAATCCCGAATCAAGTCAATATTCTAAATTCGCTCCGATTCGATTCCAAGATTTTAAAATTATTCTGATTTCAATCAAAAATTCTAAAACTATTCCAAATCGAGTCGATTATTCTTTAAAAAATCCCGAATCGAGTCGGAGATACTTAAATAAACATCCCGAGTCGAAGCAGGATTCTAAAATCGGTCCGAATCAAATCGAAGATTCTTAAAAATTATACCGATTCGAATAAAACATTCTTAAAAAATCACGAATCGAATCGAAGATTCTTAAAAATTATACCGATTCGAATGAAACATTCTTATCACGAATCGAATAGAAGATTCTATAAAGAATTTAAAAACAATATCAAATCGAATTAAAAATTCTAAAACTATCCCACATCGAATCAAAGATTCTAAATAATATCCCGGATCGAATCAAAAATTCAATAAAAGAACAAATCAAATTGAAGATTCTAAAATAACTACGATTCAAATCGGAAATTGTAACACATCGAATCGAGAAACTCACTGTGTGCAAGCGGACAAGTACAGCCCATCGGACTTTGTAAAGACAAAGAAGAATTCCGGGAAGGTGCGGAAGAAGCCGATGATGGAAAAGGCGGCTAGGAGAGCATTCCATATGATCAGAGTCTTTCGTAATTCAAATGGCGCTCTGTTCTTCATCCAAGCTTGGCCCGCAAAAATCCCCGCGACGTACAAAACACAGGCTAGAATAGCCAGCGGGCGGAAAGCCGTGAGGAGCACGCGGGAGCGCGCGATATCAAATACTTCAAAATCATACGCATGGATGTATTCCGACTTCACATTTGGCCAGTCCTGCTGGTCGAACAGGCTGATATTGTTCACTGTAGTCGCCATTTGTCTTATTTCCAGGTTGTATTTAAGTACAATAACAATTTTTTATTTTTAAATTAGTCAATTAATTAATAGCTTTTAATTTATTTAACAAAATCACTATATTTATTAATTTTTACAAATGTATTTTAATTCCCTTTCGTTTTAAAAACTTATTTTATTTAAAATGTTTAATATTTGTATTAATTATAGTGATTTTTTTTACTTTCTTTTAATTACTTTAGTAATTTTATAATATTATTTATTTATTTTATTTTGATTCTGATGTTTTCAAATTAACTTCAAATTATATTTCCCCGCAAAAATAGTGGAACCGCTAAAAAATTCCCACGTATACTCAATCCAACGGAATTCCCACGTTTCACCACCACACAATATAAATAATAAATCCGTTTTGTTTGCTGAACTCGTTGGCGCAGTGTGGGCACTGCAAACAAAAAACACGAACCAAAATTCCTTTATGAGTCACACACAACAGATTTCCCGGAGTGGAGCGTGGACTCACCGAAATCAGATCCTTGACTGCGGCGCTGACGGCAAGTGCCACTACAATAGCCTTCTTTTCCGGGGATTAACTCCAAACAAAATATTTTTACCGTATAGTAAAAACAAAAAAGAAAAAGTCAACCAATACTTTCTATATAAAAATAATACAGAAATATTTTACGTATATATAAGTATATAATTATATATATCGTATTTTATATTATATTACAATCCCCTGCCAGTATTTAACACTCTAATTTAACGCACTTGTTCCCATCCACATCCAAAGTCCATGCAATCCTCAAATGATTTAGGGTCGCCGGACGGACGGCGTGTTTGGGAATTCTTGATATTTATGGGTTGAGAGAACGTATGTATAAGTAAGTAACTGCGACGACGGTATTTATAGTAAAAGCACGGCGACTGTATTATGTACATCCGAGTACAAGAAACAACACATATATTAAAAGTATACCAAAGGGTAGAGTACAACTGCATAGAACGCTATATTTATTAAAACACCGCAATATATTTTTTAGTAAAAGTAGTAGTAGTAGTAGTCGTGGTGGTATAGCATTACAAATTATATGCCGAATTTTTTATGTCTGGCTTTTATTCTATATTATTATTATATTATTATACTACTTATGTATACAAAGGGTGGAGTTCTCCCGTCCGTCCCGGTGGACTTTCCAGGAAGGAAATGAAGTTGAGTGTTGAACTGGATACAATAAGTCGTGAAATACACGGGAGTAAATGTTGTAAGTATATGTATACTACAGTGTATATTTATACATAAATTGTATACTGACTTTGGCTTTTATTGTAAGTTTCACATAAGGGAATTATTATCAGCAGGCTCTGAGCTGAAGTGGAGGAGTTCTTTAGAAATTGGACCAGACGATGTTTTAACCACAGGAACTCACGAAAAGGAATAAACTTTTACATATATGTTCTTTAAAGAATCCTTTTTACTCAGAAACTTTTAGTATTTGACAAGGAATTAAAAATATAGGGATGGGATTAAAAATACACATATAATCACAACATTAGTAAAGGTATATCCACAACCTTAGAAATCTATCCGTCTATCTAGCATTAAAAAATTCTATCAACGTTGACAAAATTTATCCAAATATATATAGGATTGTGCACACAAAAGCACATGAGTCCGTATTTTCCACTGAATTCAACCAATAACACGTGTGTAGGAGATTAGGAATAAAAATCCACTGATTTAACTATACAGATGAGCTAAAAAGCACTGACTGCCCTTTATCTATTTTATGTCGTGTTACTCGGAAAGACAAATCTATGGCTCTTGTTCACATATGAATTGTCATGAGTTGTCATTTTATTGTTTTTGTTTTTTTGGTAATTAATCACACTCCCACGATAGTTAATATGTGTAATAATAATAATTATTATTATTCTATTTGAACTCTATAGAGCTTCATTACAGTTTCAATTTCAACGAGTAATTATTTTATTTTATTACCATTTTGTGTTTATTACTGTAGCACACGTGGAGGTTTTAAATTTAGACTTGAAATTTTCAACGTGGAAGTTGTCAATGCTCTATACTCTATACAACTTTAGTAATTATACAGGAATTAACCTGGGATCTTATTACAATATCTATTCAGCATGTATACTACTCAGTATACTACCGCTGTTCAATAAATATTTAAATTTTTGAATTAATTGGGCTGT
Organism: Lipothrix lubbocki; assembly: GCA_034696945.1. Lineage (NCBI taxonomy): Eukaryota > Metazoa > Arthropoda > Collembola > Symphypleona > Sminthuridae > Lipothrix > Lipothrix lubbocki. The sequence goes on from JAQGAK010002431.1 coordinate 13,124, forward strand.
ATTAATTATTAAATTTTCGTATACAATAAGATGCACGGTAGGAGACGGGACTATTTTTGATATTGGGCACTATATGTATGTGTTTACGTATAGGGAATTATTATCAAAAATAAAGTTGGCGCAAGATTTAAGCCAAATTCCCGTAATAATAATAATGCACTTTTAATGTTTCCATACCCTCTGCACCAGCGGCAGCGACCCTCGACTCGACTTCATAATAGCAAAATCAGCGAAGGACTGACAACATATTAAATGAGACTCGTATTATTATTATTGGGGGGCTTAAACTTTTAACATTATATACGTTTTGCACGGTAAACATTAAATCGGTCGTCGTCACAGCCGTCCTGCATATTCCTCATGCTCCTGCTACTATATATAGGGACTATAAAAAGAATCTCTATAAAAAGCATTAAATTCAGCAGTACAGTGGAACGCTTTTTATATAGCGGAGCATAATATATAACTTGGCATCCCCAAATCCCACTTTTTATTATTGTGTGTTGTTGAGTTGGGTTATTACTCACAGTTACGTTGTACTCCTTGTGCCGTTGCTTTTCTATATGTGCATTTTTGTAGTAGTCGTCGTTATTAGTTATTAGTATATAGTAATGGCATGGGGCTCCGATATTTAGATTGGACTTCTCTCTGTTCTCTATCTATAGCTTTGGACTGCGTGAAAATATAAATGTTTCTGTGCTAACCATATATATGTATGTATGTATGTATGTATGAATTATATACTTTTGTGCATGTAACCGTAAGAAATATTTACGAATGCCAAAGTTTGTAATGGGATACATGTTATGCCGTCGTGTAAATTTGCAATTGTTCTAGGATTTTTTGACACCCATAACGTTGCGAAATTTTAAGCCCCTTTACGGATTTAAACGAAGATATTGTTGAGAATAGCAATATCGTCGCGTATGTAATATGTTGTAATGTAAATTGTAATTGCACAGGTATGTGTCATTAAAAATACATGCATTATTAATTTTACTTATATATAAATAAAGCATATCGTTGCTGAAAAGGCCAATAATATAACTATCCCCAAGCAGTTGCTAAAATGCAATAGTTATAGGAATGACCACGGCTCCCGAATATTATTTGTAAAGTTCAGAATGCAATAATGACTCTCGTTTATTTCCATATGCAAAGACACATACGCGGTAGGAACTTCTGGATATCTCCCATATTACAACATGCAAGACTTAGCAGCAGTTTTCCAGCAGCAGCAGGATTTTGCTTGCCATATAAATGCGCTATACTGATGACAACGTAAAGACATACTACATGCTTTAAAACGACATTGTCAGTTTTGCATTGAAATATTTGTGAAAATTCTTGTTGTAGTACCGCAGTAATCCTCATTGCTTTTCGTCAACTGTGCAGATAGTTATATTTACCTCTTCAGCACCGATACACATAATATGCTCAATATCCTCATGTTTCATGTATACATTGTTATAAATACAAATATAGTAGATGTTATTTAAGTGTGAGTATAGTATAACATAAATGAAGTAACATTAACACGACAGATACACATTAATTTACATGCAATTATTACACCCGTCAGTGATCGAGCGTAGCTCATCGTGTCTCATGTTCTTGGTTTTTGGTTTGCTACCCTAAAAGACTGACTGACTATACGGCGACTATACGGCCCACAAATGCACGCAGGCAGGAACATGATCATAATAAATATGCAATATGCAGACGTGTCAGTTATCCAATTAATGCTCTAACTCTTCTAAAACAGTCCATATGCCATGCTTATAACAACATGTTTCTTGTTGCAATATCCGCGAGTCCACAATATTAAGGGAGTTGCCACATATTAAGTATGTACACATGTATAAATAGATACACATGTAGTACTAGGTAGACCGTATTTATTTTTATGTATCTCTTTTTACTATGAGGAAACGTGTGGTTTAAAATATTTTGATATTTCCTATATGTATTGTATATCCTATGTAATTATATATATAACGGGACTTCTTGGAGCGAAACATTTTTTAGCAGGTAATAATAATAGTGCACCCACTGCACACTGTGCATTCACTTTATGTTCATGTTGTTTAAATCTTTAAATCCGTGTTGAAATATATGGAAAGTATAAATATATGCACACACAGGTGTTTGTTATATAAGCATATGTTTTATGTTATAGTACAAAATTAAAATACAAGCTTGGCCTCTAGGCTTTATCCTATTGTAATTACGATTCTTTTAGTGGCTGGGCTTAAGGACTTTAGGACTCTATTGTTACTCCGGCTGTTCTAAACCTTTGAAATTCTATTATTATATGGCTTGTTTCGTTTTTCTTGGCCTTAAGACTCAATTGTTATTTATAAAGTTTATGGCGCTTTTTGCCTTAGAGGTTCCATTGTAATTTTATGGCATTTTTTACCGTCGGGATTCAATTGTTATATGGTTAATTTTAGTAAATTGGAGCTCTTTCAGTATTAAATATTCAATTTTAATCATGACTCATTGTGCCCCAATTTTCATTATGACCCCTTTTGCCGCTTAATAAAATCGATTTTAATTATTAATTAGCCGTGTATACTTTCTTCAGGTTTCAGGCTCTTTGACCCTTCAGTCAGATTCAATGGTTTTTTTTATCTTCATATTTTTCCGAAGTGTTAAAACTTCTTCAGAGGTATATAATAAGACTAAAAATTGTTATGAAAGCACGTTTCAAGTTTCAGACTATATTTTACTACATTGGAATAATATGTACTCTGGGCTTGCACACTTGGAATTTGTACGCCTCGTTAGTTTTCTATTAATTTGCGGCGGCATGGATGGAATAGGAATGAATGGTAAGAGGATGGGAAGAAATAAGAAGTGTTGTTTAGTTGGGCCCATAGCAATTTTGTAGCAATAAAAATTGAATATCAATTTACTATGAGTACAAAATGAAATAAAATAAAGGGTATATCGTTGGTGAAGATGCAAAGTGGGCTATCTCCAAGTGTGTCTAGCTGAAGAGATGTAGAGATACCTTTGAATACAAGTTCTTCATTTTCAGTTTTTAATGGAATTTAAACGGAAGTTCCCATCTTGCACTGAATTGATGGTGGATAGCTCATCTTCCATTTAGGCTCACATAGAGTAGAGATTGCCCAATTTGCATCTCCACCGATGATACCTATGTATACTGATGATACTATATATGTATATGTACTGTACTACATGGAATGGAATTGGGATCCCTCGAAGGATCTGAAAAGCCATGTAAAATCTTTGAGTTCAAGCTTGCTGGATTTGCTTGTTGTTGCACATAGATAATATATGTATAGAAAGGCCTCTATACCTATTTAGCAACGCAGCCAATGTTCGGACATAATGGGCGAAATATCTTTTTATGCATGTTGTACGTGGTTCGTGTGAAAATACAAATATGTGCTACACTATGTGTGTATTTGTATTGGCGAGTGGCAGATGCTACACGGCATTCAGTTACATTATTGCTTTTTGCTATTATGAGTTATTCCAGTCTAGGGACGTCTCCTTTATTGTAAATTAGCTTCGGTTGTATAAATTGCTGTCGTTGCAAAAATTGTTTTCTTCTGGTGGAAGCTGAGTTCGAGGAATACTGACAATAGCTGGGAGACGTAAACGTGAAAATGTAAAATTATGTGAAAAATGTGTTTATAAAATAGAACATACTCATATATACTTATCGTCGGTTGAGATGCAAAGTATGGGCAGTCTCCATTGTGCATCTGGTTGCAAAGTGGGACATTCACTGTCATTTTAAGTGCAAGGTATGGGATAACTCTACTAATTTACAATTGCCTTGCAGTCGAAATTTTCAATACATAAGTTCCCTCCGTTTTCAGTTTATAATGCAATTTAAAGGGAATATTTTGTATTAAATTAATGGTGGATATCTCGTCTTGCATACAAGTTCACATGAAGATAGCCCACCTTGCATCTCTACCAACGATATGTTAATCATAATACAAGAGGATATAATATGTAAATAATAATCGTTTTTTATTTTTCCTATATGTACATATATTGTATAATCAATAATGTACACATACATACGTTCAAAAACATTGCAGTAAGGGATGCAAAACATGAGTTTAAGAATATTTTCGTAACTTTTTCCTGTTAGGAGTGCATGACTTTGTGTCAAATTTGAGAGGAAAAAGAAAAAATTGCAAGCACGGGTGGTTTTTTCACAAATAAAAATCACACTGATGACTGACCTATGATGTAGTTTCTGTTGTTTAGAATTGAAGTAAAACATGTTTATTTTTTAATATTACGTAATTTAACTCATGTGCATTATAAAGTTTGTGTATGTGCAATAATTTATTATTCTTGTTATGAAAAGTAAGAATTGGAGATTGTAATTAAGTAATATATACGTATTATATACATAACTCTCCTTGGTTAGGCCTAATTTGCAAACAGACAGCTGATATGTGTTGTTATCTGGAAAATAATTATTTCCGGTAGATAACTTTTTGACTTCAGCACTTGGCGGTTGTAGTTTTGGTAATTTGTTGTGGTACAATGTTCACTGTACAGGTAGATGATTCCATTGAACTAATATAATATATGAGTCAGGGGTAATATATATTATGAGTCGTCATTGTAACATTGTGCATTAGTGTATAAAATACTGACGCCTAACATATAATTATGCAACTCTTCTTATATATGCGGATGAAGAAGTAAACTTGAACTAGATTCCCCGTGTTAATTTTTGCCATTGTACACAACAAATGGCGATAATTGCAGTGCTGTTTATATTTATATTTATGGTTCTTGTTTATGTGTAACATACTTACAAAATTGATCTTGTATTACTTAAACTAATTTCATGTAATGAATTACATTTATTTTTTAATATTTAAAATTTACACAATTTTTATGACAACCATCTTCACTAATAATTAGGTGTATTCATTAAGGAACTGCAACCATTATTGCAAATATAAATATTGCTTTTTAAATGCAACATTTACGAATAGTAACTTGGAGGATCAGCCACTATTGCACTGAAGCTGGAATAACAAGTTAATAAAGACATACAATACAATGCAATACAAACTTATACGCCATTACATTACAATATAATACATACTTACACTACACAAATTGCTATTATTATTTGTGTTTACATTGTGGTACAATAAATACTTTCGGACATACAATAATCTTAACAACATATGTCGACATTCGGTAGCGTAGCTTCCAATTCCTGTACCATCTCCGGTGGAGCCTTATGAATTTCCACGACAGTAAAGTTCCCAAAGAAATCTCTCACAATCTCGACAGGTAATATTGGATTCTGCAAACATAAATAAAAGTATTTTTGAATTAAATTTAGAAATTGGGGATACGAACGATATTTTACGAACATAATGTCATTTGTCACAAATCCCTTACCCAATCAAAGGAAATCTTCTTCAGTGTTGGAAGTTTGGCCAAACACAACGTGATCATATGGGGTGTCAGTAATGAGTCGGTAAAGATAACTGTATGCAGATCTGTAAATGGTAAATCAAATACTTTGTACAAATATTTACAAAATAAATTAATACAAAATAAATTAATACAAAAGAAATTAATACAAAATAAATTAATTCAAAATAAATTAATACAAAATAAATTAATGCAAAATAAATTAATACAAAATAAATTAATACAAAATAAATTAAAACAAAATAAATTAAAACAAAATAAATTAATACAAAATAAATTAATACAAAATAAATTAATGCAAAATAAATTAATACAAAATAAATTAATACAAAATAAATAATTACAAAATATGGATAATGCCTATTCTTACTGATACAAAAATGTATGTTAAAAAATTTCAATATAGCACACCTTTAAAATCAAAGATCGACATTCTCCGCGGCATATCTTCAAATGCCCATCCGTTTTTCTCCCATTTTTTGATCGTGTCAACGGTGGTGCCTGTCAAAGAGAAAAAATCCACCAGTCCTCCTATTCCCAGCCCATTCAAACCTGGAAAGACATGGAGAATATCGGGCAAAACTGCTGGAGTCCAAATTGAAGGATGAATGCTGAACAAACTAACATTCGGAAATTGTTTTCCTATGTTTCTCATTAAAATCGGCAATCCTTGCTCAATATTCAGTTTATTCTGAACGGGTGATGCAAGTTCATTCAGGATGACAACGGTTACAGAGTACACGCTCTCATTAGGCTTAAAGTCGTTGTAGAGTTCGTCAAGCTGGGAAGTACAAAGATGCATAGTGACCTCTTTTAGGGCCGGAAAATTATCTGGCGAAAACTGGAGAATAGTCGAGCTGGGAGTCTGGCATTGTAGGCCGACTTTTGTCAACTTTGGGAAAACCGTCAAAGAATTAAGGTTGTCCAACAGCGGGCATTTTAAAAACATCAGAGAGGGTGCGGAACCCTGGACAAATGACGTTATTTGCTCTTTATGACTTAATGAATTTACTTCATCATTGCAAGTAAACATCAACTTCTGCAGGAGCGTCAGCCGTAAACCTCCAAGTAAATTCCAACAATCATCAGTTAAGGTTGATACATTCAAAATCATCGTCGTAATTCTGGACAAAACCTCTAATTGTACTAGAATTCCCAGGTTTGCTGGAGATTTGATGGTGAATATTACTTTTTTCAGTGGGGATTTTTCAAATTGGAAGGTATCTTTAAGGAAACTGATGTGATCACAGCTCTCTTCGCATGTATCGCATATTTCTAACAATTTCAGTGCAGGAAGTTCAACCTGATTATCCAGATTAGGCATTTCATATTCATCCCCACCATTTGAAGAAAAATGAAGCTCGGCAAGTTGATCATTTTTATCTTCCAAGAACCCCGCCATTCCTTCGCAATCCAAATCTGGCTTACTTAAATTTACACTAACGCTCTGAATGACGATAAACGGTTGTAAAACAAAGTCACTGTAAATCTGGTTTGTAAATTCGTCAGCAATGAATTTAAAATAGTTGAAAGGGGATGGAAGCGGATTCATTGTTAGTGGGCGGAAGGATCTTTTCTCAAGAAGTGACCGGAAATCTTCCATACGCTCATCGTCGCTTTCATTTATTAAGGTATATGAACGCTTGCGCAAAGACTGGCAAGCTTCGATATTCCAGGACCGGCAAACCAACCGACAGAGTTTCAAAACCTTGATATTTTTGGTGTTGGAAAGGAAGATCTCCACTACCTTAATACAAAACATTCACAGTTCTTTATCGTAATGTTTTTATTTTAAAAAAAATACCAAATTAATTCAACATTAATACAAAATTAATACAAAATTAATACAAAATTAATACAAAATT
>JAQGAK010002432.1:0-20444 GCA_034696945.1 Lipothrix lubbocki
CCAACACTTTCTAATGCCAGTTTGGGCACAGAAAAAAGGTACTCGAATCTTTCGTTCCCTCTATCAAATACTATAACTTAGATATCAACGGTAGCGGGTTGTCAAATTTATTTTTAATTTAAATACGGATTCAATTTGCTTGATGTTACTTTTCTGACTGAACGCTTCTATGTACACTGGACTCTCGCTATAAGAGATTTCCTCATAAGAGAACTCTGCCTGTAAGAGATACTATTGCCCCGCATACCACACATAGTTATATGCATATATCTATCTCTATAAGAGACTGATTTTGGTGATTTATAGCGTTCTCTTATAGCGAGAGTTCAGTGTAGTGTCATACTTAGTGTTGGCAATCTGAAAATGAATCATCAACATTAGTCTTGGGCATTGGCATTTTGTGCATTGGCATTTTCAAGCAGGAAATCGGGCAAAATTTTGGGCAAGATTTCATGCCAATTTTTGGAAAATTTTGATTATTTTTGACATTGTTTTTTGAATATATTTGCGACAAATACTTTGCGTATTTAGAATTTTATTTAGATTATTATTAGTACTTCTTATCAATTTATTGACGATAGCTTGTCTTTCGTACCAATGGATTTATTTGTGGAATTTTTTGAAAAAATTGGAAAAATGCCCGGATTTTTGTCCAAAATGCCCAGATTTTTGCCCAAAAATTGGCATTTTCAATTTTCTGCCATGGGCAGATTTTTAGGGCATTTGCCCAGTGGGTAGGGCATCTTCAGCAGGGCAGGAAGAAACACAAGGGCATTTTCATTATGCCAACACTAGCATACTTAATTGAAAATTACATAATTATATGATAATATCATGTGTATGACATATTGCATTGTTTCTATTATTACATTGTTATTCATTACTATCGATACTTATAATAATTAATTATTATACATGGATGGAAGGAAAACAGAGCCCATTAGGCTTGAATGGATAAATTTGTAAAGATGCACTGACTATAGAAGTTATTAATATTCTTTACTGTACAGAATTTTATATTCAGGTCAGTTAAAAACCCGTGAGAGAAAGTTGAAAATGTGTAAGTGTAGAACGGAATGTTTTAAAATCACGTTTGTACTACTCGTGTGTATTTACATAACAAGCATTGTTACAAATTACGGAATGCATTGGCTTAGGCCAACACAACCTCAACTTCAAGTATTCAAAAATTTACTTAATTATTTTTTAAATAAAAAATGTATTACAGTATTATCACTGTGAAATTCTTTGGAGATCGGATGATCCCAAAATTTATGTCACCCAGATTTTTGGCTTTGTGAGATCAGTGTCTTTCTTCTTAATTGATTATTAGTATTATTATAAATTTAATACATAATTATTATTTTTATAATAAAATCATTACATGTATTTATTTGTTATATTGTTTTCTAATTAACTGAAACCGTTTGCCGGGTTTTACTCATTGACACCGGCTGTTTCACAAGTTTAAAAAAATTCGATATTGTTATTAAAGGTATCCAAAGAAAAGGAAAAGAAAATAGTACTATGGTGGACCCCATTTTTTCAAGATTATAAGTTGTATACGAAATTGCTTGGGAGCTCAGGACCTAGCAGCATACAAGCGAACTGTCCCTACCATTGCCATTTCACCGGGGATCGTAAACTTCTGAATAGAAGTGATGCCGTACTATTTCATGGACGTGGGTGGTTACCGCTGTATTCAAAATTTGAAATTATTACATTTTTTAAACGATATAACATACTAGCTTACAGCCCGTGCTCCCCACAAGAAAATTGATTGGTCGTTATGTTTGTGACATGCGACAAATTCAAACTTTAGCGGGAACGCACACAAAGATTTCAGTGTGAATTTAAGAAGGCATATAGGATATTTTATAAGCAATACTACTATTACTATTAGCAATATTACTAGCTTTACGGCCGTGCTTTGCACGGGGAAAACACTGATTGGTCGTTATGTTGTATGTATGGCACGAAATTTTAAAAGCGTTACAGAGATTTTAATGTGAATATAGGTGAGAATTTTATAAATTATTTTGTTTTTTTATATTGTGCAGTACACCGGGTCCAAATCACAGATACCGATTACTCAGGGATATTCCTAATAAACGGCTCGCCACCCAGTTCTGGATATTTTACTTGTGGGAAAATCCTCTTTATACTTTCGTGCCATTAGATAAATTCAACAATTTCTTCAACGCTACAATGACATATAGAAGAGATTCCGATATCTTTGCACCCATTGGGTACATAAATGAAATTCCTGCAGACGAACGTCCGACGGATTTAAATGGTTTTATTGCGAAGTAAAACAATTTATGTTATTTATGTTTAATAATTAATTAAATCGAAGATTATTTAGATTTTTTTTTTCCATTTATTGTTTTCTGCGTTATAAATTGGTATACAGCAAAACAGGACTTGTCGCCTGGATTTCGTCCCACTGTGTAGCCTTTAATGGACGGGAGGAACTAGTCTACCAACTGCAGGAACATATTCCAATTGATATTTACGGTCGTTGCGGCACTTTTAAATGCGGAGCAGACCGAAGTTTAGGATCCTCCCTCTGGGATCACAAGCGTTTTAACAACCCTTGCTACAAACAAATTGGGGGGAAATATAAATTTTACCTTTCGTTTGAAAATTCTTACTGCAAAGATTACGTCACCGAAAAGTTTTTTCATGCCTTGGGTGCGGGAATGGTTCCTATTGTATATGGCGCCGCCGACTATACATTTTACGCTCCCAAAAATTCATTTATCAATGCGAATGCCTTCCAGTCTATGAAACAATTGGCAGAGTATTTAATCTTTCTGGATAAGAATCCTGAAGAATACGGGAAATACTTGGAATGGAGGAAATTGCTTCAAGTTGATCCAGTCTCTTTCCACGCCAGGGCATTTTGCAAGTTGTGCGAGGGATTGACTACAGGAAGCCTGACGCCGAGACCAGCAATTAAAAACTTGAAAACTTGGTGGTGGGGTGAAAATAATTCTCTGTGTTACGTTAATACAACTGATACAGAACCATACGATGAAGAGAAAAATAATTAAACACAAGTCCTACAAACCAAAACGTTACAAAAACAGAACTGATTTACAAAAAATCACATGTAACACATAGATTATATTTTACAAATGTCTGATCATATTATTATATTTTTATTAAATCATTAAATCTTATTGCGAGTGTAGAGATAGAGAGAACGTAAACTTTATTTACAACTGACACCACAATGGTGTTTACCCGTAAACGCATTAGAGTTAAAAATAAATTTACAATTAATTTACCACAATAAGAACAATTTGTATTTTAGGGCTTATATAAAAAGTTTTGTATAATTTGGCAAGTACCGCGTAAACTAGAAATTCATCACTTCTTTCATCATTGACCAAGGCAGATGTTTATTCTTTCTATATTGTTCTTTTCTTAACGAAATAATAATATAATAATAAAATACGATGTCATGGTTCCTCTTGCTCCTATCAACATACATATCACTTAAATGCCACATAAATTGCCACAATTTCCCCCCTCGCATTCAAAAGTTATGTTTAAAAATAATTCTAAAACTACCAGGGATTAGTTACAATAACTACAGGCATCTGCCTTTAAAATTGGCACAATTTTTCTTTGCCCGTTCAAAAGTTGTGTTCCCCAAAAATCCCCAAATTGATTTTGTGGAGTTATTGTGTACAATTTGTTTTAAAGTTAATAACATTTTAGTGCGAAGGGTAAATTATCTGAAACTACCAGAGATTGTTTACAGTAACAAAGCGCATCTACCATAAGAATTAACACAATACTTATTTCATATTTGCCAGTTTAAGGGCTGGATTGGATAAACCTTTAAATTGTATTTGAGGGATTTGAATGTGTACGATTTGTTTTCGTTATAACTTTCTAACTGATCCATGAATTTACTGCTGATTCAAGAATTTGTTTTGACTTTATATTTTTACTACTGGTATATTTATTGGTGCTCTCTCTCAAATTAATCGGGGGTTTAAACATGCTCCATTTGAAATTGGGGTGAATATGAACCCGTTTTAAATTTTGCCACGTTGACAATTTGCTCATTCTGCTGAAAATTTCTAATATGCCCTCCATAAATGCCGTTTTTGCCCAGCATTTTTATGGTTATGCCCTGATTGCCCTCCATTTCGGTATGAAAAATATGATCGCTTATCGCACGTCCCCTAACCGCTTCTGACGAAATTTTTCTATTTCCTGATGATGATGCTAGGTTTGTGTACCTTAGCTCTTTACAATCTCAAATCAACATTGTAGCACAATATGTCCACACGTCTATTGGATCCTCCCTCTTCAATGCAATGGATTTCTTCTTGGACATTCCAATGACTTATCGGAGATACTTGGAATACGGAATTGAACATTTGATATTATCACCTTTTGATAAAATTAAAATGGCTTTTCCATTACGAGGTTGAATTTCAACATATTTGTTGCAATCAGAGCAATTGTCTTGAAACATCGAATCGTTTTGATTGCTACGTCATCAGGCCCACTCGCTGAATCTGCATTAATTCCTTTCACCGAGAATGTAGTTTCCTTCGCTGTCATTTCTGGATCACAATGTTTGTCGATCTGCTGTTGATTTTGTGAAACAACTTCTGGTCCGTAATCACTCAAAACAGCATTATTAGTAGTTCCCTAACGTTGTTGGTAGTTCCGCCATATTTCTTCAAGCGGTATAGCGCATTCTTTCGAGAATAATGAGAGGCGTTGAATTAATTCGATATTGCATTTTTGTCCTTGTCTTCGTCTGTCACCTTTTGATTTTCCCTCGGGATTAGTTGACGTTTCAACAGCTGGCATCATTTTGCTTAAAAGTTTGGAACCTTTTACGTGCCTCATGAAGTTTTAATAAAAATTTCTTTTTTATTATTATTATTTACTTCTACTTATGGCATTTTACTGGCGATGTGTGTATCTACGTATGTATATGTATGTATTGAGCAATGTCATGTATTATATTTTGTTTTACAAACTACATATTGTGTGAATACTAGGCGCAGTGGTTTCTCTCACCTTGAAACACAGTCTATGTGCAAATTATGCATTGTGAAAAATATTTGTCGTGCTCGATCCCGTGTATCATTCAAATAATAGTCACTAACGGCTAATGTACAGAGTGTTGCATAATACTTTATACAGCGCACAGTAATGTTATATAGCTTTTCTGAAGCCGTGTTCTGTTTCTGATCTAGCAAACAACACAAGAAAATATTACAATCCGTGTACAGGTTATTCGTTATTCATATATTGGAGAACACAAGAGCTTTGCTAAACCACGTGTTTTCTATCAAATTTCAAAGCACTTATTTTGGATAACGATTCATGTTTGCTTACGAATTTTCTAAATTATGATATTGTTTATCTTTTATCTTTTGTAAAAAAATTTTGTTATATAGTACTGTGTCGTGAGGTGAATACCATAATAGTAGTCAGTGAAATAAAGTTTTCTCTTTTTTAATTTGGTCATAACTTCTGATTTTTGAACGTATTGTAATAATATTCCTTGCTTGCTAGATCAGAAACTGCAAACAGCTATACCGCATGTATAGGTGTTCATTTCTGTAGTCTGTCTTCACATATGTACAGTTGTTACAACACAGGCATGTCCATAATGCCAACCAGACTTCGTTCACTTCTTGCCATAACGCTAGTAATTATTGTATTCTACTGGCTTATAACTCAGAAGTTACATAGATCAGAACAAATTAATTCTGTACAAACTGAAACAACCCACTTAACGGAAAATCAGGACCAGAGTCCAGAAGTTTTTACAGATTCTAATATTACCATGGATGATCCGATATTAGTTCAGGTAGTTCGGTATGTTTATACTGATATGTTCATCAGCAACCAGACAATTTCTACAATCATTTTCAGGAATCTTAACTATATAAATCCATTCATTCCAGAGATCTTCTAACCCATCCGTCAGCACTTCCTTACAATTTTAAGGACAAAAAAATATTAAGTACGAACGTTAATCCATCCGCGGGACAAACTCAGTTGGTCGAGGATCTCCTGAAGGGCTTTGTAAGTGTGCATTGCATTTTATGTAAAAAACTCAGTAATGATTTGGGTTTCCCACAACCAACAAATATTTGTATTGACAACAATTTTACAGGGGCCTAACGGATTTTTTGTAGAATGTGGCGCCAATGATGGAGAATGGCACTCAAATACGATTTGGCCGGAACTAACACTGGGATGGCAAGGTCTTTTGATCGAAGCCGATCCACAAGCTTTTGGTTTATTAGCCAAGAAAAATCGAAAAGCTTGGTCTGGGCATTTCTGTCTGTCCACACATCCATACCCCACGAAGGTATTCCTCCAATTTATTTATCTATACTAAATATAATCAGTCTAATATATTTTTCAAAGTCGAGTACGAGTATGATTAGCTATACATATTAGTATACACAAAGAACTTATGAGTTATACATCATATAAAGCATGCTATATTTTATTCAACAGCTAACGTTGGTGCATGACAGGTATGTTGTGTTAGGGGGAGTAGCATTAGGAAGTCATATGGCGGAATTCTCTAGCGGAAAACGCAGCATTCAATGTGTTCCACTTTACACTGTGCTGTTAGCAATTAATCGAACCACGATAGACTATTTCAGCTTGGATGTGGAAGGAAGTGAGATTGATATTTTACAGACAATTCCATTTGACAAAGTTATTTTTAAGGTAAGTGTTCTATGGTAGCCTTTATATAAAGAATTATTTTAACTTTGCGTAAGCATCCATATGCTTAAGAGTGCAATACGATTCTTAATTAATCATCGAATATGATACGAATACTTGATATGAATGTTTAGGTAATTACGATTGAGTACTTAATGCTGAAGGGGGGGAAACCACGCCTAATTAAATTCATGGAGAATGTCGGGTACATATTTTATCAATCAGTAAGAACATACCGCCAAAAAAAATATACTCTAGCCAGCGACTGCATCTTCATTCACCAATCCGTTAAGTTGAGTCCGGAGCAAAAACTCCGTATAGGAAAACACGTGGAGTTTTGATGGTTACTTGCTTTTAGTCTGATTTATGTGCTTTAATATTTAATTCAATTACAAAACAAACAGTATAATTGTTAATTAAACAGCATAATAAAACAAAAATAAAAGAGATATCATCTTATTTAAAAATTAAACATGAGCGATTATTGCGACGAAATTCTTGTACCTCATTTTAACAGCTTCCGTTGCGACTACTTACATACTTATGAGCCGCATAACGGCGAAAATTGAATCTATGGCTAAATATGGGTACAATACACACCCGCTTCGGAGTTATCTAGGTATTTGTATATCTATTTTCATAATATTTTGTTCAAACTTGTATGAAATCTTGGAGTCAAGATTGTGAGATTGTCAGAATTCAAAGTTGAGCCAAATCGGTGAAATCGTTTCATCTTCAATCGTGGTACTCATTTCACGTCGACTGCGCTGCCCTTTGCAAACCACCTTTGTGTGGAGGTTACATCATCATAGAGCGATGATGTTAGGGTTGCCAGTTTTTTAAATCTGGATTCTTGGACATCCAATAATTTATACATTTTTAGGACAAAATCAGGCATTTTTTGTAAAAATTAGCGAAAAAATTCCGGGACATTGTATGTTTCGGACGAAAGTCATCCGGGACAAGCATGTCAATTCCGGGATTGTCCCGGTCATTCCGGGACGGTTGGCAACCCTAGATGATGTCTATTTTCCACTTTCTTAAAGCATTACGCTGTAACCATGGTCTGATGGAGAAAATTCTGACAACGCCATATCGTTGCCGTTACAACGACGACTGGCGTGTTGCAGCGATTCGCAAAAACGGGACAATTTACATTCGAAACATTTTCACGGAGGAGCAACTTCAACCGAAAACAAACAGTTACAACTTTCAGGCACCCACCTGGGGCCTGAACTTTCACAAATTCGTCCTTTCAGGTATTGTTGAACCAATTAAAGCCTTGTAAAGTAAATAGTATTGTAACAAATTGTCCCAAAAACATAAATTATACACAATGTATTCTTTATCTATATCGTCTAGACAATCCTAACGAAGAACCGAACATAATCAAACACGAGGGCGAGAAACCCGGTGGTGAATGTTACGTCGTCCTTCAAACAAATATCGGCGGACATGACATCGTGTACTCTGGGGATTTAGATGCTGTTGCAGCTAAAGAAGGCTTCGATCTCTTGGAAATTAATCCGAAGGGAAATTTGGAAACTCTTGAAAATTGTCATCTTATAGAAGTGAGGACATGCGCGACTGCGCGAGTACTCAACATGCCCACCAAACTAGATTTCGCAAGTAATTGCCCATGAATGTTGGAGTAGATTTATAAAACTAAATTAGCTGGATAAATAGTGTAATAATAATACGTAATCAATAAATTTTACAAAAACTTCTTGATTATTTTAGGTTTAAATCTCGTTCGTGGTGGGTAGTATCTGCACTTGGTGGCATTTCCAACATAAGTTGTAGGGTACAAGGACGATTTCGGCATGGTGAAGACGCTGGAAAACATAACGGTGAAAGATTTATATGAGAAATATGGCACAGTAAGTGCTCTCGAAAAGGGATAAGAGCTTCAATTTAAAATTCTGTTTTACAAATAAAACCATCGAAATCAGCAGAGATTCTCATTTGACTGTATTGACAGGGTTGGTATGGCGAATCTAATTACAAGTTTTTCGGAGACTTTTTAGCCCAAGTCAAACAGCGGGTTGTTGAAGAAGAAACGGTCTACATTTTTTCATTTGACAAGCTCGAACAAAAAGGGGCAAAATTTCAAGTCCAGGTTGAAGTACCGGATGAGGGCTCTCAATACCTCCTGGAAAACTTGGTGTAGTTTTGTGTTGAGACACTTCGTCAGTAATTTTTATTTACTTTTTCAAATAATATATTGGGTTTCGAACTTGTTTGTATTATTGAATTCTTTTAATGTAATTAATACAGATACAGACAGCTAATGAGTGTAAATAAAATAAAGACACTTAATTTGTAATACAATTTATTACAAAGATTTAAATTTACTGCACCCGAATTATTGCACCTGGGTTAACTGAAACAATGTTTACATGGGAATTAAGGCACGGGGTACGAAATGCCCGGCCAATTGATATCGATACAATCCATCTAAAGAATACAATCTTGGCACAGCATCCATGTGTTTTGTCGCCCTTAGTTCGTACAATCTTCGGCACACCTGCAGAAATGTATTAAAAGATATAATTTTTTAAAATATGTAATCAAAAAGTTTAATACATTTCGGAATACAAAGTAATTTTAGCGCAAAATATAAATGGTAACATATTTATGACATTTTTGAAATATAATTATCTTGTTCACATTGGAAGAGATCCCGCAAATTAAATATTGACATTTGCTCAGGAAATGCATGTCAATTACTATGGACGTCAGTGCGTCTCCATGCTTTCTTTGTGCTTGATTTGAATATGTGGCATTAGTTTGGTGACCCACGATTTTCAACTGGAGGGACTGGTACCTTATTAAAATTAAAATGATAATACTGAAAATATTTTGTCTTCGAGAGGGAGCAAGCATTCTATAGCGAGTCTCCACTGTAATCATGAATTGGACTTGTATTATTTTACATTTCCAAAAGATAACTTACTTCTCCTGAACTTTTCTCAGTATGGTGTGATCATCTGACGCGACGTAAATAATCTTTGGTAATGAGTCATTGTGGGACAGGAGATTGAAATAACTGTCGACCACCTTCATGTATTCGGGGATTTCGTGGTGGGACTTGGCTTCCGTTGGTTTATCCGTCCGTCGGATATGGATTCTGTAGCAGTGAGAATATGTAAATTATTTCATAAAATTATATGGAATAAATGTCTCGAAAAAATTATTATTAACACCATTTATGTGCTTTAAATTTCAAAAGACTGAACTAAATGCTTCACCCAACATCTGGAACAATATCATCTAGTCCTAACTGATTCTTTGTATTGTCAATGATCTCTTGCATGGCCTCACTGTACCGCGTGGTGTAGTTAACGAATTGACCGACGTACCAAAGGAACGGATCCCCGTGCACAGACTTGATGACATCCAGCATCTCTTTTTCAATTGGCACTCCCGACAATAATGGATACTTCATTTGGCTCGCGTTCGGACATTTTTCGCAAGTATTATTGGCAAAACCAAAAATTAAATAAAAGGCGTAGGCTTATACATACAGACTAATACTACACTATACGTGTTATGTAATTGGAGTGGTTGACATTGCGGGAATTGAAGTGCGTCAGCGTGAGACGTACGACAAACTTTTATTAAAATAATTATAATTAGCAAACTAAGGATTCCCACATATTAACGCGTATTTAAGTAAGGATTAAATGAGAAACAAGAAATAAAATAAATTTGTTAAAAAAGTAATAAAAATGCTTACTTATTCGTGGCCCGCGCGTTCGTTTCGACCATCTGACATAGATTGTATTATTATTGGCCTGACACTTTGAACCAAGTTTTTGATAAATCCCTTCCCATGGTGTATCGAATACCCAGCCCGTTCCAGGATTGTGTATTAAAGGGATCCCCATGGTGTATGAAATCATTAAGCAGGCAGTTCGATGAACAAGTTGACAACCGAGCCCGCAATCTACATAGTATTTTCAAATATTTTAGCTGAAAATAAGTTTATTTTGACATACAAATTGGTATACATGTTAATTAAATCTTAATTTAACTTCATCAAACTTGAAAAAATAACGTTTACTTTGTTAATATACATTGTTCATGTTTACAACTTCTGTGAATTAAGAAAATATTTGCTGATTACATTAAATTAATGATAGAATAAATTATTCAAACGATAACCTATTTTAACGAAATTAAAACTTGAGCGATTGTTGCGTTGAAATCTTGAATAATGCAATATTTTAAGCTTGTTGAGACTAAATTATTTCAGAAAAATCTTCATCGCTCAAATGAGAAAAAAATTAACTTAATTATTACAGTACATACAGGATAGAGAGGTAAAGAATAACAAATTGAAATTATTACTTTCGAAATATCCACATTGCAATGATAAACTTTTCGTGCAATCCACTTCCTGACTTAAATAATCCAGTCGACGTTCAATCGCCCCTGCAATTATTTGTAGTTTGTTGATTGGATCGCAGACTTTGTCAACTTCACTCAGCCAGTCCCTGTCTTTGGGCAAATTGACGACGCTGTAAAACAAAATTGAATTCTGCTGTGATTTATGACAATTAAACTGCGATAATTTGCAGTTTTACTACCATAAAATATACCAGAATAATTATTAATAAACTTCGATACGATTTAAGACATTATTTAATTAAATTGAATTAATTATAACATTGTATCACATTACTCATTAAATCCATAGCAACGGCAAGGCTCACTAGAATTAATCTCCCTTGACTCGGTCCAAAATCCTGGTAAAAATTCGAGAAAAATAAATATTTACTCAAATATTTTCAGTTTCAGCGTGGGTTCACGAAATTTAAATATTTTAAATTTAAATGCTTGTTGGTGTTACAAATGGCGGCTGTACCTCTCATATTGAAGATGTCCTTCGGCTTGTCTAAACGTTTAATATAATAATTCATTACCGTTGTAATCACAATGCAACCGCAGAGAAGAAGCGCTAGAAGCTTCTTATTCATGGTTATTTTTATGGGACAAAAATCAAAATCGTGTAATTAATTAATTGATCATGCGGACCAATACCATTTAAGAAACCATACAAGGTTTAATGTTACTAATATTTCCCAACTCCATTACCTGTGTAATACAAATATGAAAATACACCGGACTCTCGCTATAAGAGATCTCCATATAAGAGAACTCTCTCTGTAAGAGATCCATTGGGCCCACATATCATGCATATCTATATGCATACTAGCTCTCTCTATACGCGAATTCCCATATAAGAGACTGATTTTGGCGATTTATAGCGTTCTCTTATAACGAGAGTTCAGTGTACTCTGATGACATGTTTCTGATTTAAATTATTTCCTCCCAAGGGAGAATCTAAATCCTACTGAAAGTATATAGCATTGTTTTATTTGTGCCAAAAAATATCATTTTGCGAATAATAAAATCGAAAACAAAAAATGAATTACAAAAAGTAATATTACCATACAACAATACATTGTATTGTATTAACGCATCACATTATTCCGTAAATTCACACTTAGCCATGAGCAATAAAACAGACAATGGCCAATTGATCCAAATAAAGTGTATATTGCAATGTTAACGTCGTTGGAGCACTATCATCAATTGCGCCCGCTTCACGTAACATTGAAGTGATTATAAATTGTCAATTTTGAAGTACCAATTACTATATTATAGCAAAAGATTACTATGTACATACCACAATTTAAGCTTGCAACCCTGGTGTGGATTGTGGATCAATAATTTCTTGGACAAAAATTAGTTCATTTAGTTCAGTAGTCAACAAAATGATTTTCAAACCAAAATTAAATTGTAAATCCATGCTTTGTTAAATAATACCATTTTCAAAAACTCGTTTCAACAATCTACTGCAAATTCTTCGTTTTCTTAAAATGTGAATCGCAGGAAGCAAGAAATAATATTACAATCGTTAAAAATAATATTACAAACATAATATGGTGTTTTTAAAACCTAATTTATTTCAATAACATTTCAGTTTTCAGAACCACAAAATCCTTTCAATGTTGGTAATTAACGCTGAACAAGTAACACGGCGAATATGCACACACAAATAATATTTTACATAGGAATTAAAACACGGGGCAAGGAGTGTGCAACCATTTCATACTTATACAATCCATTGTAAAAGAATAAGAATATCATTTTTAGGCTAAATTAAATTCTTTATAAATTATTGTGTGCCCACATTGGAAGAGATCCCGCAAATTAAATATTGACTGTTGCTCAGGAAATGCATGTCAATTACAATGGACGTCAGTGCGTCTCCATGCCTCCTTTCAGATGGATTTGAATACTTGGTACGGTACTGATTTTAGGATGGTGTGATCTTCTGACGCCACGTAAATGATCCTTGGTGAGGGTGGGGGGTCATTATAGGACGTGATATTTAAATAACTCTCCACGACCTTCATGTATTCGTGGATTTCGTTGTGGGATTTGGCTTCCGTTGGTTCATCCGTTCGTCGGATATGGATTCTGTGGTTGTGTTAATCATAATAACGTATTAGGGTATAAAAGTTACTTCATTAATTAAATATTACGGAAATTAATTTTTTAAAATGGGAAATTTATTTCATTTTTGAAACAAATGTGAAATTAATTTAATTTTGGAATATTTTTAAACTGAGAAGCCTTACCTCACATCTGGAACAACGGACTCTAGTCCCAATCCCAACTGTTCCATTACATCGTCAATAATCTCTTGCATGGCATCGCTGTACCGCATGGTGTATTTTACGAATTGGCCGACGTACAAAAGGAAGGGATCGCTATGAAGGGATTCTATGACAGCCTGCATATCTCTTTTTCAATGGACATGCCCGACTTGAATGGATACTCCATTTGCGGTCCGGACAATTTTTGCAATAATTAAAACCGAAAATAAAATAAAAAAATATTGTTTGGTATATTCAAGTACAATAAATAATTATAACTAATTATTTTTTTTATTGGGTATTTTTTTTAACATTCTGATTCGATTCTGGCAGTCATTATTGGTAAAACCGTTGTTGATTGTTGATGAAATAAAATGTTAAAATATGATTATTACAACTATTACAAGTATCCCTACATTTTACAACGTATTTAAATAATGAGAAACGAATTATCTGAATCAACGCTCACTTAATTTTGGGCGACCCTTGTAAGACCATTGGACATAAATTGTGTTTTATTGGCCGTACACTTTGAACCGAGTTTTTGATAAATTCCTTTCCATGGTGTATCAAATAACCAGCCCGGTCCAGGCACGTGTATTAAAGGGATTCCCATGGTGTATGAAATCATTAAGCAGGCGGTTCGATGACCACGTTAGCAACCCAGCCCACAACCTTTTTAAAAATTTTAACTCAATATAATTATTTATGAGTTCACGATAGCTTTAAGCAAGCCCGAGCTCCGCAAGGGAAAAACGGGACGTTTTGCTGTTACGTTTCTCACGTGGAACAAATTCAAATTGTAGCGGGAACACACTTATAGATTTTAGGGTGAATATATGGGAGGATTTTCACATAAACTTAAAACTTTCAAAAAATGCCAAACCCGACATATGAAAAAGTGGAATCATCTAATACTGGAGAAGGTCAATCATCTTATTAGCCAAACAATTCCACCAAGGCAACATACAACACCATCCTACAACATCGTAAACATCAGCGATTACAATCTCAGTGATGAAGAAAAAGAAATTCTCATGTTAGGTCTCAATTTTGCTATTCCATCAACAAATAAGCAGTCCAAAGAAAAAACTACAGTTGATTGCTTCCATTGAACACCAACTTCAGTCGCATGACATTGGAGAAGTAGACAGAGAATTCTCTAGGATAAACATATGCAACATACTCAAGAAAGGTACTATTTCAAAATCCAATAATAAAATTGGTTGAAATCGGTTGAAATTAATCCGGAGCTAAAAGCCAGAATGGGAAAACAGTTGGCGTTTATGGTTGCATAATTTTAGTCTCATTGAATCTGCTTTAATTTCAATTTAATACAAAATAAATATAACAAAACAGCATATTATAACAACTGCATTTATAAATTTGGTTAATAACTTCAATTTTTTTTCGAAATGTACCATAGTATGTTACACATAGTTGCTATCGGCATCGGCGCGGATAATCCCATGCTATGTAATTCCCTCGACAAATATTCCATCAAAATGAATGGCCCTATTCCATTTGGAAAAGTATACACACACCACACCTCTATTGTTATTTTTTCAACAAAGGTAAGGCTAAGAAACCATTGAATCTTTTGCTGCTGCTACAATATTTATAGTCTTTTAATGTCTTGAACAATCTCAATTGTATGCCGGAGTATTGTCACAAGTCATTACCACGTCGTTTGTTGTTCGTATTACACACATTATCGTACCCATTATTTCTAAATTCATGTATAAATTTCGTATTTGTTACAGGTTGTTTTGAAGAATAAAAAGTTATAAATTATATTTTCAAAAATTAAACAACAAACCCATTTAATTTTAAATCATGGATAAAAAATATTGTTTGTTTATCGCAATCGTACTTGGAATTCATATTTGGTTTGCCAATACTTTATGGCACAAAATTAAATATGCGAAAAATGTAGGCCTAGATCTCGTGATTTTCAATATAAATTCAAAGATCCCTCCAGATGATCCACGTCTGTTGGAGTACGTGCGTTCAAATCATTTGTTTCCACCCCTTCCTGTAGAGTACAAATTGAGTCCAAAATACCTCAGGGATGAGGGACACCATGTAGAAGTTCTAAAGCTGCTTAAGAACAAGGTACTTTCTTGAGAATACCAAAAATCCATCTAACCATATTAATCATGGATTCTTGAATGAGTCTTCAAATAATGTTTTTTAAAATATTTGCTGTGTATTTTGTATTAGACGAACGGAGTTTTTGTTGAATCAGGAGCTAACGACGGACAGTTTCTGTCGACAACATTGGAATTGGAAAAGAATTGGGGGTGGACGGGTCTTTTGGTGGAGCCAGATGGTCAAAATTTTGAAAAACTGCGCTCAAAAGGAAGACGAAGTTGGTTATGTAATACTTGCTTGTCGGTTAAACCAGTTCCAATGAAGGTTAGCTTAATCAAAATTAAATATTCATTTGTAATTTCTTTAGTAATAGTGAACTAAGAATTTATTCACTGAACTAAGAATAATTATTATTCATGCGTCTGTAATGTTTAATAGGAATTTGGGCTATCGCATATTCTAAAACGATGTTTCATACACATGAATTTATAAACTAGAAGTTATTTTTTACGTGTATTACTAATAACATCCTTTTGTGGCAGGTTTCCTTCGTTCATAATAACAAAATGGAAGGTTTGCATAAACTTACGAACGTGCCTGGAGTCGCTTCTATGGAAGACCTTTGGCCTGTGAATCAAAAGGAAATGACGACAGTGAAATGCTTTCCATTTTACACCTTGGCCCTGGCACTTAACATGACTGTAATTGACTACTTGAGTCTAGACATTGAAGGGGCGGAACTTGAAGTCCTCAAGACCATTCCATTTGACAAGATTCTTATACGTACCATGACCATAGAGTATAGTCATGTGCGAAAAATGCCTAGCGGCGACAAGAAGTTGAAGAATCTCCTGGCGAAAAATGGTTTTATTTTAGTAAAAACATTGACGGGATCTCATACTCGGGATTATTTGTACGCTCACAAGTCCGCGTTAAAGTCTACTGTTTAGTCGACGGTGAACAATCGTGTAGTTTGTATAGTTCCTACAATATTGCCATATGCCATTTGCGACTAAAAGCCGCATGAATTTGAATTTTCAATGAGTTGTCAAGTGCGTCAATGTCTTCAAAAAATACTATGCAGAAGCAAAGCTGCAATGATTTAAAGTTAACTGAAACCACCGAACATTATTTTCATTTTATGGAGTTGGGTGGTTATTTTAATACAAAATGTTGTTGGCAATGTGAGTACACACTGTGACTCTAATAAAACTGAATTGGGTTTGAAGAAAACTTTTGTGAGGTAATAATCATAGCATTGTTTTTATGCCTAAATGTATACGTAGATACCAAATACTGATTGTGAGGCGAACCATTCGAGAAGACAATGGAGAGAGCTGTGTTCCTTTTGTTTATATTATAATTTTAATATTCCACTATATGTATATTCGAAAGTTACTAAGTTGGGCGACATCATAGGTTTCACACTTCACAATGCGACGTATTGTAGTAATAATTGCCAGCTTTGCAGGGGTTTCTCTATTGATGCTACTACTACATAATAACTATAATAATTTAAATCAATTCACCTCTGTATTCAATGAATACATGAACAGATTTAAGTCACAAATCAAGGCGGCTGAGCACATCTGCAAATGTAAGCTCTATATAGTTTCAAATGTTTGGGGTACTTTGGATTTGGTTGATATGAACTCCGTTCCAAGATATATTGATTCTCCAAAATATTAATTAACGCTAAAAATAAAATATACATACAATAATAAGCATAATTTTACTTGTGTCTCCAGATGCCGATGCGATATCCATCGACGATTACATTAAACAAGCAGTACCTCAAAATGATCATCGGATTGTACAGTACCTAACGGATCAAAACGTTTTAGTTCCACCTTCGAGGAATGACGTTCCTTATAACTTGGAGAATCCTCGCATACGCGACCCTTCCGCTGGTCAAACCTCTGTAATTCTTAAGATCCTTGATAATCAGGCATGCAATTCATATTATGTATATTTTTATGTTGTAGTCTTGTAGTATGAACAAGTTCTTTAAACTGACTTAAATATTCTAACAGAAAGATGGATTTTTCATTGAGTGTGGCGGACTTGATGGTGAAACCCGCAGCAACACGCTGTATCTTGAAAGATACTTGGGATGGAAGGTATGAATAGTTCATATAGTTCATTTCTTTCTCAGTTAAAAACCAAACCCAGCTTTTTTATGGATTGCTTGATCAAAAATGAATGTTACATACATACAAATCCTTGTTATTTCAGGGTCTTCTGGTGGAAGGGGATCCTTCGAACTATAATCAGCTGATAAATAAGAATAGGAAAGCCTGGAGTGCTAACTGTTGTTTAGCTCTACATAAATTCCCACATGTAGTAAGACGTCTCAAAAACATTTGTCATGTACAGTTTATATTTATGCTAGAAATATGTCAAATTGCTAAACATTCTTTAATCATTACATTAGGTTAGTTACAAGCCACATTTCAACATTGGCAAAATAAGCGGCGAACCTAATGTTGAATCTGCCAAAAACGATACGATAAACGTACAATGCTTCCCTATATTTTCGCTCTTAAGCGCAATCGGTGTCACAAACGTGGATTACTTTAGTTTGGACGTGGAAGGACATGAACTTAGCGTTCTCAAAACGATACCCTTTGATATGATTTACATAAAGGTAAAAAATATATCTATTCCGTAAAAGCTTTTGTAGTGCAAACTATTGCATACGTATGGCATTTATATCTTTAAAGCTAAGTTCCATAAACAATCAAATTGACTGTGACACTTTAGGTTCTATCAGTGGAATTTTCCCATATTAGTGGACGTGCTAAAGGCTTGACGAATTTTATGAAAACAAAAAATTATCGCGTAGTAACAAAAGTAATTAGAAAACACCAACTTGCTCATGACCTTATATTTGTACATAACGATTTCATTTTTAATGCGACACTCGAATAAACTTTTGTTGAGTTCATTCATGATTTTCAAAACGGATTACGTGGAAATAACGAAAACTTTATTGAGTACAAGCAATGTTTCGAGAACAATCAGTTCTCTTCGTCAGGCGAATTACGACTGTTTTTGTTGAGTTGCCAATACATATGCTTTATGGGAGTCCGCCAAATGTAAGATGGAACCGATTTTCAGTGTATCAGCTAAACTGATCGTAGTAAACTCATTATTATTATTATTATCCACAAATTGAAGTTTTATTGAACCAAGTTGGATTGTGGCAATTCTTGTCATTTTGACCATACCACCAAGAATAAAAATCTTAAATTCCTTCCCGTTTTGGCAGAATATCCTTCGTTAGCATCTCACAAAGGGAGCACCAGGCCCTTGCCAAATATGGAACTTCGCCAACCTTTTGGAGTGCCCTCCAATCGAAATATTTCAGATACTCTGTATCATTTCCATCCAGCATTAGCAAATAATTCGCCAGGTGCTGCATGGAAGGGAAATCTTTGACATTAATAAAACTCCCTTGCGGGAGGAGCCGATTGTAATCCCCTGCGCCGTAAACGATCGGAATCATACCAGCTGCAAGGGCATTAAAAGGTTTTTCTGTCAAATAATCCATGCAGAGATTATTTTCAAAAGCGAGAAAAAACTTGTATGGTATCTCCAATCTCGTTGTAGCACGGATTTTGGAAGGATTTGTACCAAAATCCCGGATGGTCAGCAGACTTGAAGTCTTCCGCACAGTTTAGATTCCCAGCTGCACCAAAAATGTCTACTGGAACGTACGCCATTAACTCAGCAGCTAAAGCAGCTCTGTTGCTTTTGTCATTACAGTTGGAGTTCATCCAGGCAATCAACTTTATTTTATTGCTAAAAATTATACAATAATACTAAAATAACTGAGCATAAACAGAGCGGAGACTCGCCAGAACGGCCCCCTTTTATAAACTCAAAGCCTTATAACGGCAGCAGTTTTGATGCTCAAAAATTAATATACGTTCGATTTGACTCTTATACGAGCACTTCTTTATAACGACCGTTGAAGTTATCTTGCCTGCCGTTATAAAGAATTTCCAATGTATCTAAACTAAATTCATAAATCTCAACATTGTACGTAAATATAGTGGCAGAAAATCAATGTTCCAAATATATCTGCATTGAAATTTTATAATAACTTCAGATATAGACGATGGGAAATACCTTAGGTTCAAGTTAGGTAATTACGTTTTAACAAACGATAAAAGTATAAATTATATTTCCTTTTGAGAAATTCAGCTGGGATTACCTCAACCGCAAATTCAGATCTACAGGATTAATTGGCAAACTGCTTGGGAGCATAAAGCCATTTGGAAAATAAATATCCGAGTCTCTTCTGTATGACATGGTATTGTTGAAAAAACTTCCAAGCGGTTTTAGCACTGTATTTGTGTATGGTGGACTTTCCCACGAGAAAAAATATAATGTTGGTTGACAAGTCTGACGGGTGGAATGTCCGTGAGGTTAAAAGTTTGAAGGACTCCATGCCTGAAGTATTAATGTAAAACATATTATGAAACATCACAGCATTACTTTCAGCTAAAGAGCTCCGATTCCGAGTAAATTCACAACTACAGTTATAATTGCAAATAGCGGTTTGACTAAATGGTCCGACATCTCCGAGTACAAAATTTGTAATATCGTTGGTGTTGTATATTCTCGTCCATAGTAAGATTTGTTTTTTCTTATTATTAGTCACTTTTATGAAGTGTGATCTGTCACAATATTCAAGAGAGGGCGAACTTGCCGCGGTCGGCGAACCTGAAGCAAGGAATGTGGAACTTGGTCCACAGAAGTGGAACTTGGGAAATATTTACTTTTAGTCAGAGATGCCCAAATGAAACCGCCTTCCTAAATCCTTCAAATTTTTAAAATTTTTTAAAAACGTTCCTTCACCCTTCATCAAAAAGAAGGCTTCAAAATAAATAACCTTCCTTCAGCCTTCCTTAACTTTCCTAAAATCATGGAACCTTCCTTCAA
>JAQGAK010002433.1:0-20439 GCA_034696945.1 Lipothrix lubbocki
ATTCGGCAGGCAAATTGTGATTGTTATTGTTATTAAAACAATAACAAACACAATCACAATAACTTTGGACAGCACTATGTACAAGTATGTTTGTCTATAGTTAAGTACAAGAACTGCGCTGAGAATCATTGAGAATCCCTCTCTAACATTTAGAAAACAGTGCTTAATGTATAAAATGTACTCAACAATACTCAATACAGCCACAAGATTTACGGGTCTAAATTCAACTAGGTAAATTATTTACGTCAGTTGGGAGAGCTGTGAAGAAATGAGTGTGAAGTCGACGTACATACTTACTTGGTAATTGTTTTTATGTAGAATTTAGAATTACTGGGTGACGAGAGTGTAATGATAAAAAGGAGAGATTATTCACAGGTGTATAAATGCTATTACCTATGCTATATAGATGCAATTCTATGTGTAAGTATATGATTCTGTCAATCATATCATAAGCTATAAAGCTAGCTAAAACTTAATACTTGTAGCTAAATGTTATATAGCAGGTCAGTATTAGGTAAGTAACTTATCATCCATGCATCGCTGAATATTAGCCTGTAGGGGCGCAGTAAGATTTTTTTTATTGTACTACTAAGTACAGAACTACAGTAAGTATACAGTTCTTACTTATATTTATCTGTATTCCATGCATGAGAACAGGAACCTTGATATCAATCCTCCAGCGTATACTCCACAGTACACCCCACTTTACAAAAAAGTTAATAATAGATAACTTCAATATCAATTTAATACTGAAAAAACTGTGTGCAGTCGTCGAATTTATCTAACTCACAATCAGCGGAAAAATTTATGCAAGTCTTACACAACGAACAGATTGAAAAGACCCAGGAAAGGGTCGGTTCAAGGCAATTTCCACAACTCAGTTATTCCTGTTGTTTACTGGAACCATCATGTACATGATGTTTGAAACATTATACACTAATATAAAATTCTAATGAATGTATGTAGTTATACAAATCCAATATCTTAAGCATGTATAAAGCATATGCACATCTAATTTCAGAATAAAACCATGTTTACAAGGAAATTCTGCATGTCACATTCATTTATTTGCGCAAGAAAAATCAACCAAAGTTTATGTACACGTATACAATTAGTGCATTGAAGTTGAACCATAATACTCGTTTAGGTAATAATCTGTATAGTATAGAATCAATTTGAGTCGGACAAAGTCACAATCAGCATCAAGAGACGGATAATAAATTTTAATCAACCTGCTGTATACTAAGAGTACAAAATAATAAAATCAGATCCAAGATACGTAGATAATAAATTTCAGGAGAGATAAAACACCCGGAAACGGTGAGTATTGCAATGTGTTGTGGTTGTGTAATCAAAGTGTGACACAGAGACGAGGCAGTTTATACAGCAATAGGACTTAGGTATTTAAACATTGAAACGTAGCACTTTGCCCCATTAGGACGTGCTTTAACGACAGGTGACATAAATTACCTAAGTATATGTATAGGTAACTGGAATAACACCGGACCAGTAAACAACACAATTAAGTACGTTATAGTATTTTAACGTTTGAAGGTGCCAATATGACGATGACAATGTGGACACTCATGGTCAGCATCTTTACACGAATCCACACAGTAAGGTATGCAGCAACAGCACCAGCACCTGTAGCATCAATTAAATAGCCGTTCAATTTAAAATCAATATGAACCGCTCAATTCACCGCTGTCTCAGGTGATATATTTACTAACAAATTTGCTAATAAATTAATGATGGTTGAATTACGGACATTTGGCTAAAAATTAGAAGTGTTGAAGTGAGGTAAATGAAAGTTAAATGAGGTAAATGAAAGTTATACGTATACTACAATAATACCGACCTGTATGTTTAAAATACACGGCATGAACAGAATACAGACACCTAATAAATCATAATCCACTTACCCGAACAAGCACAAGAGCAGGGCGGCAATGTGTGTCATTCGCCCGTCGTGAAATTTCATCTCAGTTGTGATGTCAGCTTGGCAGTGAGGACAGTTCATCCGCTGTGGAAAACTCGTGAGAGCTGCAGGATATGCGACAACTGTAGGTAATTAGCAAGAAGATAGTCATTCAAGTGTCAAATTATGATTTAAATAAATAAATTAATACTAAGTGCACTATGTATCAGTTTATATAAATGGAAAATCAGTGTTCTCACAGCTATAAGATCAAATATGCAAATAATATGAGATAAGACAAGCTAATATTAATCTAACTTCTTTTTTAATCAGTATTGTAAACCGCCATAAAAATACCCGATACTTACCCACTTGTGGGGCGACGGTGTTGATGCCCATCGGAGCAGTTTGTTCTTGACTCATTCTTGCAAAATGTTGCACCACAGGTGTTCTAAGTAAAAGCTACAAATAACTGGCTGCACTTCTTTCTTAAATAGGTTGACAGCAAGAGTAAATATAGGAAGGGTGGTGAGAGGAAAAGAGCTCTTTAAAGTATGAGATGAGTTTTTTTAAAATATTTGCTCTTCTGTAGACAGCAATATAGATGAGAGGCGAAAGAGCCTTCTTCTGCGACTGCGACAACCCTTTCTGGAGCCCGGTCATATCATTTATCCGCCATATAGGAAGCTCCTCGAAGAGCTTGAGTCAGGGCTCATCGTCAGTTCATTGGAATAAATAGTCGCTTTCGTGAGAAAAAAAAGCCTGAGACGATTTGATACCCTCCGCTCTCATGTCAACTATTTGTTCTGCAGGGCGGATACAGAGGCCGAACGACGACACAACATCGTCGTTTCTAAAGTTTCAAGTTACAATTAAATCGATGTTTATGTGTATATGTATATAGTAGCTCAGAGCATGCAAATAAATTTCCGTTTCAGTACTAGAACATTGTAAGGTAAGTATTATTGCCTTAATAGCAGGCTGTCGGTCCTTTTGTCCTATACAGATTACGTCAAATTCAGTTCTGATTCGATCACGCAGCTGAAAAATAATGTATGCAATAAGTATAATAATACCAGGATTAACCACGTTTAAACTTTAGTCGAAGCTTTACTCGTGATACATAGCTAATTTCGGGCGAGCATGCAATCCATCCGCTTCAATTACTAGTCCTCAACACAGACTATCTATTATACATACTCTGTCCCTACCGTGCTATACTGGGTCATTGCATGATCTACTCTACACCTTAATTAATATTTACTCTTGTGAATATTAAACTTCGGTTCGATCGGAAATTCTACAAAAAAAACTTTTAGTGTACAAACTTTTGCTACTACTACTTTTCCTCTAGGATAGTTTTTTCACTTGACTTTTTTAATATAGTATTACATAGTATTATATGTATTTTGTCCTTGAT
Source organism: Lipothrix lubbocki (assembly GCA_034696945.1). Classification (NCBI taxonomy): domain Eukaryota; kingdom Metazoa; phylum Arthropoda; class Collembola; order Symphypleona; family Sminthuridae; genus Lipothrix; species Lipothrix lubbocki. The sequence goes on from JAQGAK010002433.1 coordinate 3,339, forward strand.
ATGAGCAGCTATTTCATGATGAAGGACATCCACGTGGATGTAAATTAATAATTCGCACCACTTGGTTCCATGGAATGACCGGATTAATGTATACACTATTACATACTATTATAAGTATTTTTATTTCTGGGAAAAAACGCAAAAACATCAATACTTTAAGTGGTAAATTGCTAAAAGTTTGCAATCAATGTTGCAACTACTATAGATATTCTTTTATACAATAGTCCAACTCTGCTAAAGTTCATCTCAGGTGTTCCATGGTGCCCCACTTCAGGTTTCAACAGTACTTACAACGTCTATTATGTTTGTCAAGTATATGTCACTAACATATGGCTGAAGGTAAAAGCGTGAATTTTAATAAATTGGATAATACATTCAAATAACTATATATGTAGAATAATGTACTTTTGTAAAAATTGCTCATTGCTTAAAAGACTCATTGTCTAGCCTTCTATCACTTTCGTCAAGATGATCATTGATTTTGGATAGATACAAATGCATTTTTATTTGCATTCAGCAATACTTTATTTAAGAAGTTCCATATTTATATAGGCGGTAGTCTTCTTCGTATTTGTCCAACTAATTTTTCCAAGTTAACGATCTGGATATTGATTTTCGTCATGCTACACCTGCGTGTGTCTACTTCTGTTTAGTTAACAATATGTTAATTACACATCACTTATTTATAGTGTGTATATATATAGATATACTTCCACGTAAAAGTATATGGAGAAATCACATATAAACACATAAGCTTACTCCATTTTGCTCAAAGCTTTTAGCAACTCTCAATTTTATCCTGCGATCATCATGAGCGATTGCATGCAGGATTCCTTTATTTCTTATTATGTGTGTGGTACATTGTTAAATGCATGATACTTCACTTAAAATAATCAGGTCATCCGGTTTTTAAACCCTATTTTTATTTTTTCGTTTTTTAGCTGAGTTCTATAATGGTTGGGTATGATTTATGGGTTTGGAAAACCAGACGCGAGAGCAACATCTTTGTACTGTGATAACAGAGAGTATCGCCCCCTTTTTCAAAATAAGAAAGCTTTGATACAGACATCTGCAATTTGTATTTTTGCCCGAATTTATTACCTACAATACTTAGGTGCTGTATGTATAGAGTAGATGATGCTATAATAGCTACCGGAACCCCAATAAATGGAAGATTATTAACGAACAAGAATTTACGGGGATAGCAACATGTGTTATTAGACGTATACATCTGCTGTCGGACAAAATAATTTTCTCTTATACCATTTGTCCATAGTTCATAACCACCTCTTAAAAATAAGTATAGCCAAACTAAATAGACAAGACTGGAAGAGATAGACGTCATATATGAGTGACAATCAGTATATTTTTCGAGCAAAATAAATAGTACATACAACTTACTTTAGGCTACGCTATGATGCCTCTGTTGATTATATTTCCCAGGAAATTATGTCAATTGTTTGTGAAAAAAAAAATTAAACTAAATAATAATATATATGGCCAACATATTGACAAGATGCCAAGATGTGATCTAAAGGAAAGAGATTATCAGGGCTATCACGGGATACCATTTCTAAAATCTATTACATCACAATCACAACACAAATCAACTTACAATCTTTGTTACATTTTTATTTCAGAATAACACTAATTAACAATGAGGAAAAACGACAATGACTACATCGAATATCTGTGTAACAAGCCCAGAAAGCTTGGAACAAGATTTTACGATGAAGACTACTTGGCACTGGAGGAGGAGGAAGAGGTCGAAGAAGTAGACTATCAAACCAAGTGCTGCCACCAGGATCAAAATGGTCAGAAAAGAAAATTTGTTCTGCATTTCGGCATACCCAACGATGAGTGTGAGGAGAGTCCGGACACTTTGCGATGCAAGGATTTCTGGGAATTTGTAGATTCCGAACCGATCCTTTCTAATCTTATCAAAGATGGTCACTTTCTTCATTCGAATAAACCAACTATCTCAGGTTCGCAACTTATGATGCTTATACTAATTTAAAATATGAAACATGATAGAAAAATGAATAATTCATTTTTTGATAATTTATTATTGCAAATTTTAAGTTCTATATAACACTGTTCTTAATTCCTAAACAGGTCCTTGCTCAATGACAAAGCTCCCGGATAGCTCCCTTGACCCCACTGAACTTGAAAATTACCGACGGGTACAAGAAAACAAAGCTAGGGAGCGAGAGATATTACGGAAACGACGGGAGAAGACGAAGATGGTATGTGTATAATAAGCTTTTTTAATTTCTTCAAAGTTCTTTTAACCACTTCAAAGTTCTTTTAGTTTTTTAACTACTTCAAAATTCTTTTAAAAAGTAATTAATACGTCGGAATCAATAAATGCATTTTTTTTGTCTTTGGTCAGCTGCAATTAAAAAGTGGACAAACGCCGTTTGAGATGGTTCCTTGCATAGAAGAAACGAAAACCGACAAGATATTTTCATACCAGATTCCAGACAATTTAGACGAAGAGCTAGCATCCATGAGAGAATATGACGCTGAACTTTCAATGAAACAACTCTTGAAGGATAATCGACTGCAAAGCTGGCACGGTAGTGAGGAATATCCCGGGGAAGATGGTGAACTGGACATCACTGAAGAAACTATTTTACGACAGTCAGTCATCAAGGATACTCTGGATGCAAAGGCTGCTCTTGCAGCAGCCAAGGCACAACTCATTTACAATAAGTTTAGATCCGCGAGTAGTGAATTATCCGGAGAAGAGTCGGAGAGTTGCAGGATTAAGAGAGACTTTAATGAAGGGAATGATAAAAATTATCGAAACATAGGTTCCGCTAAGGAAAAATGTAGGTAGATGATGCCAGGAAAGTAAACGAAATCATAAAAGCATGCCACAGTTAGTAATTTAGTATACAGTAACTAATGCCGTCAATGAATATAAATATGAATTATGAATGGATTTGTGAGTGTGAGCTGCTATGCTAATAAATGATTATTACATAATTTGGGTTATGATGATTTCAAAGAATGAACAAATTTCACAACGGATTTGAAAAAGATGCCTGATAGTTATTTAATTTGGCCGAATGTAATAAAAACTTATACAAGTTTCCATTAGAAATTACAATTCGAATTTAAAGGGTCGATTGTGGATATTTCCGGGTCCATGTAAGCCTGGAAGGCTTATCCTTGCCAGCCCCATCCGAGTGGGCGGTAGTCGTAAGCGTAGCTGTGTCCTCCCTTGCCCCAGCCGCCCCAACCTTGGTTCCATCCCCAACCTTGAAGTAAGGAAGCAAAATAAATCAAAATATAAATTTTGGATATATTACAGCAACTAACTGTAATTATAATAAATGTATTAAAAGATTTCTATTGAAACTTTATTAGCCATGTCAATAACAACAGTAAATTACCTCCAGCTTGGAATCCGTATCCAGCCTTGAAGTCCCATCCGTTGTTCCAGCCACCTCCATGACCACCTCCGTATCCGCCACCATGACCGCCTCCGTATCCGCCGGCAGCAACGACGGCAACGAAGAGAGCGACGAGAGCGAGAATTACCTGAAGAGTAAAAAACAAAAACACTTTAGAATTTTCAGTTACTTTACTTCAAAATGAGGCGTCCTTATTGAAATACTATTGTTGTAAATAGTATAAAATTTATAAAAGTAGAAAACAAATTTTGGAAACACTTACGAGTTTGTTCATTTTGAATTGAAGCAAACGATTCGAGATGAAATTGACTTGTTGGTTATTTGTTTTAGTTTGAGACTGATTTGGAAACGGAACTGAGGGTCGCTTTTATACTTCTAAAGGAGGTTCCTGTTGGTTGGTCAAATGCCACAGTTACAGGGTCGACTCACTTTCGATTAATTGTTACGTTTCTTGACACTGCGTATGGGCTAATTTAAGGTAAATAATATCTTGACCAGAACCGTAACTACACATACCTGTACTTACTTTATACTTCTGTCGGTACGTATGATGATAGTAAATCCTCTGAGGCATATCCATGTCTTAAGACCAGACCAAGCAATAGAGTAGTACACTTGTACTCACTTGTACTTATGAATTGCCGAATATGTGTATATGCAAAGTGTGAAACACCTTTTGACTGTTTGCTGACAAGCAATAATAAAGCAATGATAATAATTATAATGGTATAATCGTAATCGCACAATTAAAGAACATATTTGTTTCTCCATGCCACGCTACTTGGTTACTATATTCTACTTCCTTGATCACCAACCCATAGTATACTACAGATATATACGATTAAATAGTTACTGGGATTTGAATACTTTTGCTTAAAACGAATAATATTCAAACTACTGTCAGGTTCATATAGGTATGTACATAGGTTCAGCGATCGCTGTAATGATGTATCACAGACTTCTGATCATGTGTGCCTTTACGGACTCTTAATTATACATTATTAAATTACATAATTATTGTTCACTTAGTACTCTATACTCTCATTATCAATATGAACGAAAGTCTGACTGTTAGTATTAATTTTGCAACAAAAAAACTATAAAAAAATGTGTTAAAGGGTTCATAAAATGCTACGCTGTGTAACCCGTTTCTACCAAAATAGTTAATACCTTGTCGAGTATTATTACTATATTACCTTTTATTTAATTATTAATATTGTAGTATATGACTAATTATGTTCATTTATTGATTTTTTTAAAATATCTCGTTCAGGTATTGTATCTCGTTCTCATATTTGTATGTATATTTTATGCATCTCTGTAAATTAAGAAGTAACGACCCAGTAGGTTGCCGTATATTTTATATTGTTCCAATCAATGTGAAGTAAATATCATGATAATGTATATTATTTATATATTTAGTATATACTTATACTAAAAACAACATGAAGATTATAGTTTGGAGTCGTTCCTCCACAGTATGTGTGTACATATTTATGCTTATACAATAATAATTATTAAAACGAATTAATATGCGAAGGCACTATGTATGTAGTATGTAATTATTATTGATCAGCGCTAAAACGCATTTGCGGGTTAAATAATCATTTTCATGCATGATATGATAAGAGAGTTGAAGCGTTATCTTCATATTCACCTGACCAGCTCTTATCACTTATCACTGACATCGTGAATCGTGAAGCACATGATAATGCACGAGGTTTTTAAAATACGGCAGTAGGTTTAATGCAGTAGTAAAAGAGATTTGGACAACTGTTTTGGAACTTTTCTGTTTATAACTTGACTGTTCATAACTAGCCAGTGCTAACATGGGAAAACTCAAATTATTTGGATTGTGTCTAATCCTAGCAATATGTTTAAACAGCGTTTCATCTGCCAGAATCCTGGCTTTCCTGCCCATAGCTACAAAAAGTCATAGAAACGTGATAGAGCCGCTTATTCAAGCTCTGGCAAAGCGAGGTCATGATTTGACTGTCGTATCACCTGGCCCACCTTACAAGAAACCGGTGGACAACATTAAAGAAATAGTTCCTATAGGGTATCCAGAAATATTTGAAACCTTCCAGGATCCTTTCGAACAACGTCGAATTGGTGGTCTTTCTCGGGTCACAAGTATTGATTTCATTTATGAGGCATCGAAAAATGTTCACAAAACAGGCGCCCTGGATGCTCTCGCTAATGAGAAGTTCGATCTAATACTTGTCAATGGCATGTTTAATTCATGTTTTGACTGTTTCCTCCACAAATTTGGAGTTCCAACAGTAATGGTTATTACCTTGGCAGCTCCGAGCTTCGTTACTGAACTGGTTGGAAATCACTTGCCACCTTCATTCGTTCCGTACTTCTTCTTGGAATACAACGATGACATGAATTTCAAGGAACGATTTATCAACACGGCATTAGACTTGTTCCTCCGTGTTTTCGCTGCTTTCTTAATGGGTCCTAAGTTGGATGAGGTGAATAAGGAATTGTTTGGCGCGGATTGCCCTCCTAGCTTGGAGATTGAACAGAATGTTAGTTTGATCTTGTCCAACTCTTTCGTCCCTCTAACAACTCCTCGACCCCTGTTACCCGACGTTGTTGAGGTCGGGGGGATGCATTGTAGACCAGCTCAGGCTTTACCGAAGGTATTTAGCTAAGAGTTCAAATTCACAAATAAATCAAAGAATATTTTTATTCCAAATTAATTTATCGAAAATGATGCTTTAACATATAGGATTTGGACGAATTCCTTTCTGGGGCGGAGCACGGATTCGTTTACTTCAGCATGGGATCAGTTGTGAAAACGGATTTCTTGCCGGAGGCAACTCGGCAGAAATTCTTAAATGTTTTTGGTCGACTGAAGCAGCGGGTGATTTGGAAATGGAACTCCGGCGAGATGGAAAACTTACCAAAAAATGTCCGAGTAAACAAGTGGCTACCCCAGCAAGATATTCTTGGTAACATTAGTCTCCGTCCGATACTGTTTTATTCCTCACATGTTGATACTATACCTACAAATCTTTACAATACTACAAAGCATAAATGACATACTGTAACAAGCAAAAAGACAATATTTTATTTTTATTTTGACGATTCATTTGATTAATTGAAATTGTAGGACATCCAAAGATTAAAGTTTTCATGACACATGGAGGTCTGCTAAGTACTCAGGAAGCTGCTTACCACGGCGTACCTCTACTGGGAATGCCAGTCTTTGCTGACCAAGATCTGAACATGCACCAAGCCGAGGCTTCTGGCTATGCTCTGACTCAAGAGATTCTTGATATTGATGAGAAGAAACTAGAAGAAACACTTAACAAGCTCATCTATGACCCTCAGTAAACATGAATTTTAATTAAGATTTGAGTTATTTAAATCACTTAAATATCTCATTAATATTGGTTATGTGATTTATTATATGAACTGTATTTCAGATACTCAACAAAGGCGAAACAGTTGTCGGCCATTTTCCGAAATCAACTACAAACACCGGTAGAGCGCGCTGTGTTCTGGACGGAGTACGTGATTAGACACAATGGTGCCTTTCATCTCCGCTCTGCTGCAAGAAAACTTAACTTTTTCCAATATCATTCTATGGATGTCGCAGCATTCCTTCTGGTTATGACAATCTTCATTTTGGTGGGAACATTCGTTAGTTGCAGATTCTGTTGTAGAAAGCTGCTTTGCAAGAGATCAGCAGCAGCAAAGAATTTAGATGACAAAAAACGTAAATAATGTGTTTTAGGGGACTGTAGCAAATTAGGAAAATCCAGTCGAAAAATAATTTGACTAAACTATAATCTGGAAAAATTAAGATATAACACCTAAGGTTTAGTTGTTTTGTATAAATCCAAAGTAGACCTCATCCTACTGGCTATTCATTTTCAGATTAGAAGCATTAGCTTTATAACAAATTTTCCAGCACATAACTTGGTAGCGCTTTGAATATAGCTATAGCTAAATAATACGAAAACAATAAAATGACATTAGTCGAATTATACTGAATATCATCCATCTTCCTTACTGCTGATCTTAAGTGCTCAGTTCCTCGATGTCTCATGACGCACTCAGTCCAGAAAACACTGCAAAAAAACCTGATGAATATTTTTAATATTTCAGTAGTTCATAAGAGAACAACTATACTACAAAAAAGATTTCAAGGCTACTTTAATTTCATTCATGTAAACTGTAATTTACTGAGGAAAACAGTCCCCCAAGGATTATAAGCACATCCATATATGTACACATAACAAACATATCCATCAAGCCTGAAGATGATTAGGTATACTAGTGCAATACTATGCAAACGTAGAACTGACAGAGAGCAGTCAAAATTCACTTCATCACTCAGTGCTGGGACAGGGTTGCCTATTTGTTAATATTGCGAATCTAATAATGAGGAGAGATGACAAGCTATAATAATGCAATGACTGCAATCCGTTCAAAGCCGAAAATATTCTGTATTTGTTACGATTTACTCTCTTCACATACGCCCTGGATTTAATGGATTTATTTAGTTGTCAGCTCCATACTTCTGTCATCTTCTGCACAGCACTCTAATACTTTATTACTATACTACATACATGTATGGTAGAGACCAAGTGTATTTTCAGATTAATTACTTATTACATATTTTCTTATCAAGTCATTTCATATAGACTCTACTGCTTTTTCTTTTTCTGGTTAGCGACATTACCCTTAGAACACATTTTTCTGTATGCAACTTTTAGTAATACTATTATTATAGCCACAACTGCAACAAGTATGGAGGTAAGGAAGGCCATGACATCAATCGAATGGTACTCAATGGTGTTCAACTTCCTCGCCGCCGATCGTAAGTGCTTAGCTCCTCGGTGTCTTATGACGTACTCCGTCCAGAATACAGCCCGCTCCAAGGGAGTTTCCATCTGGTCTTGAATAACAGCAGATAGCTCCTTGGCTCGATTTGTATATCTGTAACCAGAGTAATAACCGTTTTAAAACGTATTAGCAATATACCAAGGTCGATCCAGGTCGTGCTCAACTTACGTAGGATTATTTAAGATGGCATTTATGGCATTCTCCAGAATTTCTTCCGTTAAGCCTATAATTTCTACAGCCAAACCATAGCCATTTGTAGCTGCCTGTTTCATGTTCATATCTTGGTCAGCAAACATGGGGATTCCCACCAACGGCACGCCGTGGTACGATGCTTCTTGTGTACTAAGTAAACCTCCGTGAGTTATGAACAATTTTATTTTCGGGTGACCTATTTTAGGGAAATAAGTTCAAAGAAATGACTTTAAAAATATAAGGCAATTTTATACACATACACAAATATTCTTTAGTTTGTTCAAGTATATTTTACCAAGGATATCCTGCTGAGGCAGCCATTTGCTCACTCGAACATTCTTTGGTAAGTTGTCCATTTTCCCGGAATTCCACTTCCAAATAACACGTTGTTTAAGGCGGGAAAATACGTTGAAAAATATTTGTCGCGATTCCTCTGGCATTTGATCCGTTTTCAGCACACTTCCCATACTGAAGTATACGAAACCATGCTCCGCACCACTGAGGAAATCGTCCAAGTCCTGATTTTAATGAATAAAGATTTAAGACTAAATAAGACAATAATTAAATTTTGTAGACTTAAATGTTATTTTGGAAATATTGTAACCTTTGGTAGCGGTTGTGAAGGTCTGCAATGCATCCCACCAACTTCAACGATGTCCGGGAGAAGCGGCCGTGGATGAGTCAAAGGAAAATATGAATTACTTAACAGCATGCTGACGTTGCTCTGGATTTCCTGATAGCTTGGTAAGTCTTCGCCCAGTGCTTCCCGATAAATATCAGACTGTCGACGGCGAGATGGCATATATGTAAACATAGCTGTGAACACATGCGAGACGATGAAGTTCCAGGTACGTTGACTAAATGTCATTTCATCACCAAAACCTGTCAAACCCATAGGAACGAATGATGTTGGTAGTCGGTTGCCCACTAATTCTGCGATAAAACCCGGAGTGGCCATACTTGTGACCATAATAAAAGGTGCACCAATCTTGTGCACGAATCCAGCAAAACAGTCATTCATGAATACATTGTAGACGACCAAGTCAAATCTCTCATTAAGTAGTCCCATGAATTCTTTATTTTTGTAGGTTCTTTTACATGGCCCGGTAAGGAAATCCATGAACAACATGGTGGTCAAGCGTTGTACTACGGTTTTGTTTCTTTCTTGAAATGGGTTCATTTCGTGAAAAATCTCATCCAAGGGAACTGGAACTAGTTCCCGAACATTTTTTGTTGGTTTGGATGGTTGAACGGGAGATACGACAGTGATGTCGTGACCTTTGGCCGCCAAGGCTTTGTACAAGGGCTCGAACACATTCTTGTGGCTTTTGCTTGCGATGGGGAGGAGGAATAAAATTCTTTCACTGTTCACTGATGTGGCTAGTATGATGGAGACTATGATTATTAGGCAATTTAATTTTGCTAACAACATTTTGATGGATTGAGTGATTTACTATTTATGTAAATACTCTCAAATAAGTTTTTAAAGCTCCAAAGCTAGAAGTGATTCTCTACTCTACAGATTAATTTAAAGCTTTACCTTTATATCTCCTGGCACTTATCCGCTTAGAGGAGCAAAGAATACTGACCATGAATTTAATCTCGAATCTCGTAAGCGAACAATACATATACCTTTTACATAACGTTTAGCATGTGATTCATCAGCGTGTCCACTACATGTGATTGCACATACGTATAGTGCCGTGATATGTTCAATCATCTCACGCTCTTAAATGCATACGAAGGACGTCGGTATTAAGTACATCATAAATACATAATGCAAACATCGCAGTATATATTTAATTGATGAAGTTGCTGTGTAACACATTCACTTAATTTGACTTAGTCGAGCTCACGTTAATATACCGGCCGGTGCAGACCTTCCTAATAATTGCTTTACAGCTTACAGCATGCTATAGAAATAGCTAGGACAATAATTAAACCCGATATTACATCAGCAATGAGGTTCAAGGAATGATATTGGATAACTTTCTCGCTGCTGATCTTAAATGATGAAGTCCCTTATGTCGGATGAATCACTGACTTCAGAATACTGCTATTTGTAGGGGAGTAGGTTTGCTGGAAGGAATGAAAAAAATTACATACATTAATTAAGAGCTTAAAAGGGATCGTAACAATTATTATTTTAAATTTTTAAAAACACTGGAGAAATAGTTGATAGTTGATGCGACAGTGATATTGTGAGATCGGTTTTAAGTAAGACAACGTGTACTTTTAATTGTCAATATTAGCAATGTTATACTACTTGTATTCCTTGCAATTAAGCCAAATGAAGAAGTAATATGGTACAATATTCCTCTAAGCTTCTGTTGCTTCACACATATATGATGTATAATAATATATACGTGTATACCCATATAATAATTTATTGGCTTGTAAGTTTTTATTTATTTAATATCACTTCATTTCATATACATAGATACTACTGCCTTTTCTTTTTCTGGTTAGCAACATTACCCTTAGAACACATTTTTCTGTATGCTACTTTTAATAATACTATTATTATAGCCACAACTGCAACTAGCACGGTGATAAGGAAGGCCATGACATCAATCGAATGGTACTGAATGGTGTTCAACTTCCTCGCTGCAGATCTTAAGTGTTTAGCTCCTCGGTGTCTTATGACGTACTCCGTCCAGAATACAGCCCGTTCCAGAGGAGTTTGCATCTGATCTTGAATAACAGCTGAGAGCTCCTTGGCTCGATTTGTATATCTGTAACCAAGATAATACCGGCATTAATAAAATACCAACTATGGATTTGCAGGGATGAAATTTTTAATTTGATCATTATTCATTAAGTGCTCAACCTACGTAGGATCATTTAAGATGGTATTTAGAGCGTTCTCCAGAATTTCTTCCGTTAAGCCTATAATTTCTATAGGCAAGCCATAGCCATTTAAAGCTGCTTGTTTCATGTTCGAATCTTGATCAGCAAATATTGGGATTCCAATCACAGGCACACCGTGGTAAGACGCTTCTTGTGTACTCAGTAAACCTCCGTGGGTCATGAACAATTTTATTTTCGGGTGACCTATTTTAAAGAAATAATTTCAAAGAGATGATTTTATAATCATAAAGTGTATATTAATTAATTTCATAATTAGACATATAAAAGTAGTGTTTAGCTTGTTTATTAGAGTCTATTTTACCCAGAATATCCTGTTGAGGTAGCCAATTACTCACTCGTACATTCTTTGGTAAGTTGTCCATTTTCCCGGAATTCCACTTCCAAATCACACGTTGTTTAAGGCGGGAAAATACGTTGAAAAATATTTGTCGCGTTTCTTCCGGCATTTGATCAGTTTTCAGTACACTCCCCATGCTGAAGTATATGAAACCATGCTCCGCACCACTGAGGAAGTCGTCCAGGTCCTGGTTTTAAGTAATAGAGAATTAAGACTAAATAAGGCAATGAATGTGTTTTTGTAGAGAGTTAAATGTTATTTTGGAAATATTGCAAACCTTTGGTAGCGGTTGTGCCGGTTTGCAATGCATCCCTCCAATTTCGACGATGTCCGGGAGAAGTGGCCGTGGACGATTCAGAGGAAAGTACGAATTACTAAAAATCATGCTAACGTCTCTTTGGAGTTCCCGGTAGTCCGGTAAGTCTTGGCCAAGTGCTTCCCGATAAATATCAGTCTGTCGACGGCTAGTTGGTGTGTTTTTGAACAGCGCCGTAAACAAATGTGAGACGATGAAGTTCAAGGTACGTTGACCAAATGTCATTTCATCCCCCAAACCTAACAAACCCATAGGAACGAATGATGTTGGGAGTCGGTTACCGACTAATTCTGCGGTAATACCCGGAGTAGCTTGAGTTGTGAGTATAATAAATGGGGCACCAATCTTGTGTACGAATCCCGTAAAGCAGTCGTTCATGAATCCGTTGAAGAGAACTAAGTCAAACTTCTCATTAAGTAGTCCCATGAATTCTTTATTTTTGTAGGTTCTCCGACACGCGTCAGTAGTTAAATCCATGGAGAGGATGCCGGTTATGCGTTGCATTGCGGTTTTTTTTCTGTCTTCAAATGGATTCATGTCTTGAAAAATCTCATTCAAAGGAACTGGAACTATTTCCCGAATATTTTTTGTTGGTTTGGATGGTTGAACGGGAGATACGACAGTGACCTCATGACCTTTGGCTGCCAGTGCTGTATACAATGGCTCGACTATATTCTTGTGACTTTTGCTTGCGATGGGGAGGAGGAATAATATTCTATCACTCCGGACTGACGTAGCAAGTAAGACGGAGGATATGATTATTAGGCAATTTAATTTGGCCTGGAACATTTTGAGGCTGTGGGTGATTTTATGGTTATTTTTGTATTATAGGAAATAAATAGTAGCTGTAGTTAGCAGTGTTGCTAGACTGCAAATGCTTCTATTGTGTAATTCTCTGTTCTACCCATGGATGTGGAACTATACTTTTTATACCTCCTATCCTGGAACTTTTCCGCCTAGAAGAGCAAAGAATACTTGACCATGATGTAATCTCTTCAATAGTTGAACAATACAAGTTAGATAAAACCTTTCTCATGTGATTCGGCAGCTTTTTCCGTTTATGTATGAATGCATATATCATCGATGGAGGTGCAAATTGGGCTATCTCCATGCGCGTCTAACTGCAAAGTGGGGCATCCACAATCGTTTTAATTCCAAAGTGGGATAACTCCAGTAATTTACAATTTCCTTTGAGTATGAAATTTTGAATGAATCCAAGAAGCTCCCTTCATGTTCAGTTTTTAATGAAATTTAAGCGGGATATCCTATCTTACACTGAATTAAGTATAGCTCATCTTTCATTTAGGATCACATGGAGAGCCCTTTTTGCATCTCCACCGATCATATACATAGTGCCGTGATATGTTGAAGTGTCTCATGCTGTTAAATACGATCTCTGATGTGATAATTACAATAGCATGTCCTTGAGTGCGTAAGGCATTAATATGTAATGAAAACATTGTAGTATGCATTAACTCTTGACAAGGTTGAACTGTATTCATATTTAAATTCCACTTATTTATTTTTCTTCTCGGGCTGACGTTCTTGCTGTCATTCTGGGCAGAGCAGATCTTCCTGAAAACTGCTTTGCACTTACTTTATACTTACTTTTCACGTCGTTCGTACAACAGACTCATGTTGAGCATTGATTGCAACTTATTTTTCTTCCTCATTTCCAATGGACCTATAGAAAGTCTTCAAAGAGATGGTCGTAAAGTACTGGAACGATTTCACGCTCATAGCCATGCGGTTTCGAGACGGATCGGTGATGACGATGAGAAAACTGTCACTCATTGTGACTTTGGATATTTCATGTAAAAACACTGTTGTGTCCTATTCCTATAGTTAGATTAAATGTTTTATGTGCACATAAAGAACTTTTTTGCCGATCATCATTGCTTTTCAGTCTGACAAGTAATGTACTAGCTGTTAGTTATATAAATATACAGCCTAATTATTTTCTTCAATATTCCAGCACAACTTACACAATCCACCGTGTGAATTATTTCATATGAACAAAAATGAAAATAATTGCATAAAAATTATAATTAATTCGCTAAAATTATTATTGCAAAGCTTAACATGTAATCATAAATTAAGTGTGACTCTTCGATTTATATATCCTTCAATAATATATGTACATTCAAAACGATAACGAACCATTTTTGGTTTGTTATAGTATGTTATAGGAGTTATGCAAGTTTATTGATTATTAAGACTGGTTTTAATATTTTGTATTTTTAGATACTCATCGAACGCGAAGCAGTTGTCGGCCATTTTCCAAAATCAAACTACACACACCAGTAGAGTCCGCTGTGTTCTGGTCTGACTAATTGATTAGGCCCTTGAGCATAATAATGTTGCTTCCATCAGCCCTCTGTGGTAAAGAAACTTCAAAATAAATACACTATGATGTATGTAATAGCATTCAACCTGGCGATTGTGGTAAATAGTTTTAATAAATTGTTACATGGAAAAAATCAAGTATGTATATAACACACACAGTTTATTTATTTTGTACCCCTTTCTTCTATTGCTTTTTCTTTTTCAGATTCGAAGTATTAGATTTAGAACACATTTTCCTACACACGATTTTTAGTATCGCAACGAATATAGCTATAACTGTAAATAATACGAAAACTAAAAAGGCGATGACATCAAGCGAATGGTACTGAATGGTGTTCAACTTTCTCGCTGCCGATCTTAAGTGAACAGCTCCACGGTGCCTTATGACGTACTCCGTCCAGAATACAGCCCGCTCCAAGGGAGTTTCCATCTGGTCTTGAATAATAGCAGATAGCTTCTTGGCTCGATTTGTATATCTGTAACCAGGGTAATACCCGTATTAGCAAATTCCAACGCCGATCTCTTAACAGATTAACTTCATAGATTCTATATTATACTAGCTCTAAAAGCCCCATATGTCATGTGCTAGTGCCTTTATTATGGATGAAATCTTTATTTTACCGTTGTGCTAAACTTACGTAGGTTCATTTAAGATGGTATTAATAGCATTCTCCAGAATTTCTTCCGTTAAACCTATAATTTCTAAAGGCAAGGCGTAGCCATTTGACTCTGCCTGTTTCATGTTCATATCTTGATCAGCAAACATGGGGATTCCAATCAGGGGCACGCCATGGTACGACGCTTCTTGTGTACTGAGCAAACCTCCGTGGGTCATGAATAGTTTTATTTTCGGGTGACCTATTTTAGAGAAATAAGTTCAAGACTTTAATAAGACTTAATGACTTTATTACAAAGCAATTTTATATACATGCATATACATAAATATTCTTAAGTTCGTTCGAGTTTATTTTACCAAGGATATCCTGTTGAGGCAACCAATTACTCACTCGTACATTCTTTGGTAAGTTGTCCATTTTCCCGGAATTCCACTTCCAAATCACACGTTGTTTAAGGCGGGAAAATACGTTGAAAAATATCTGACGCGATTCCTCCGGCAGTTGATCAGTTCTCAGTACACTCCCCATACTGAAGTATATGAAACCATGCTCTGCACCACTGAGGAAGTCGTCCAAGTCCTGATTTTAATGAATAAAGATTTAAGACTAAATAAGGCAATACTTAAATTTTGTAGACTTAAATGTTATTTGGGATATATTGTAACCTTTGGTAGCGGCTGTGCAGGTCTGCAATGCATCCCGCCAACTTCAACGATGTCCGGGAGAAGCGGCCGTGGATGAGTCAGAGGAAAATACGAATTACTAAAAATCATGCTAACGTTACTCTCGATTTCCCGGTAGTCTGGCAAGTCTTGGCCAAGTGCTTCCCGATAAATATCAGTCTGTCCACGCATACTTGGCGTGAGTGCAAACATAGTTGTAAACAAATGCGCTACAAGAAAGTTTATGGTACGTTGGCTAAATGTCATTTCATCACCAAACCCTGCGATACCCTGAGGAACGAATGATGTGGGCAGTCGGTTACCAACCAATCCTGCGATAAAACTCGGAGTGGCCTGAGCGGTGACCATAATGAACGGCGCGCCAATCTTGTGAACAAATCCGGCAAAGCAGTCGTTCACGAATCCGTTGAAGATAACTAAGTCAAACTTCTCGTTAAGTAGTCCCATGAATTCTTTATTAGCGTAGGTTTTCTTACACGGTCCAGTAATGAGATCCATGAACAAAAAGGTGGTCATGCGTTGTGTCATGGTTTTCTTTCTATCTTCAAATGGGTTCATCTCTTGAAAAATCTCATTCAAAGGAACTGGAACTATTTCCCGAATATTCTTTGATGGTTTCGATGGTTGGACGGGAGATACGACAGTGATGTCGTGACCTTTGGCCGCCAGTGCTTTATACAATGGCTCGAACACATTCTTGTGACTTTTGGTCGCGATGGGGAGGAGGAATAAAATTCTTTCACTGCTCACTGATGTTGCAAGTATGACGGAGGATATGATTATAAGGCAATTTAATTTGGCCAGCAACATTTTGGAGGAATTTGTTGGTAGTTCTTAATTTACTATAAAATTAATTTTTGTTACTATCTTAGTGTTGGCGGACTATAAATGCTCCTAACACTAATGATCTATTGTAAAGTATTTCAAAAACTACGCCTTTATATTTTATGGAACATCAGCTTAGAAGTGTCACGAGTCAACTGATACTGACCATGATTAAAACTCGTGAGTAATATTGAACAATGTACAATTTAGATAACTTTTCTCATGTGCTTTGGAACATTGTCTGTTAAAACTGATACAAATGCATAGCTGTTGCCGTTTTATGTTGAAGTATCACATGATTTTAGTTGTAGATAAATAAGATGTACTTGAAAAAGTAAGGCATTAATACATATAATACAAACATTGTTGTATGTATTAACTTGACAAGATTGTACTGTAATCATATTTAAATTTTTCACTTATTTTTCTTCTTCGGGCTCACGTGCTTGCTACCCTTCTGGCCTGTGCAAACCTTCCTGAACACAGCTTTACAACACGCAATCGAAATGACTAGGCCAGTTATTAAAATCGCTAGTACAGCAGCCATAACGTCCAAGGAATGATATTGAATGAAGTTTAATTTTCTTGCTGCTGATCTTAAATGATGAGCTCCCTTGTGTCGGATGAGG
>JAQGAK010002434.1:0-20436 GCA_034696945.1 Lipothrix lubbocki
AAATATTCGAAGATTGCAATTATCTTGTCTACTTTGTCAATACTTTCTTTCATTTTTTAAATAAATAATTACATTTTTTATCTTTTCTAACATCACAAATGTGAGTTTACATGGACATGAGACTATGTATTATAATATTTTTCCTTCTTAATCCAGTAATATAAGTGAATGCCCCGCTCTACCATTCACTCCGCACCAGATCATAGCATCATGTTTGTTACTGTCCTTTTACATGTGCAACATTAACTTTTTCGTTTCGCAATAATTCTAAATGAAAGAAGAAAAATCATCGCTTCGTGATAATTTAATGCTTGCGCGAAGAGACGGCGTCATCGCAGGGGCTATTCCCCAGAGTGGACATAGACACGACAAAGTTGTGTGATAAACTTATTTTAAACAACTATATTACCCAACAGTGAATAAATTTTTATATATGCAGCTCGTCCATGCGATCTTGGTAAATACGAACATATACGGACAGAGGATTTTAATGGCGGCGCTGAGACCGCCCCTAATATATTTGGATGTACATATTATCTGTTTATTTAAGAGTTATCACAGAAATCGCAAATATTATTAAAAACTTTCAAATGAAAGTTGATTGAATTTGGTATTCTCAGGAACACCTACAAACATTTTGGTTTAAATACCTTTGCTGGTTTAAGAGTTGTGTAAAATTTAAATTTTGATAATTTTTTTACCACTGAATTTTGACCAATTTCAATAGCAATCTTACTTGTGACGTTGTGACCCCAATAACAAGTTTACATCATTTGATTGCAATCGGTTCATGCGTTCTTGAGATATCCTGTCATCGGACGTACGGACTATGGTGATTTTGACTAGGGGCGCTGTACTCGCTTCTAAAAACGTTAACAATACTCAAAGCGTGATTAATTGAGTTTGAAAAGTGATAAGAGTAGTCCAATGCACAAAGTATTACAGATTACGATTCCTACATGTATAGAATACTTTTAGACGAACAAAACTGTATGTATTTTATGTTTATTGCATTTATTTTATATTTTCCTTCCAACCATCAACCGTTGAATGCTGCATGATAATAATCCTCTATAGAGGACGAGATGTGAAGAACAAAATCATTAAATTTGGCATTGTTTATTAGGTTTTCCTACACAAGCCTAAGTGACAAAGTGACAACCAGGAAAACAATAACATTTGGATGTCCTTATGGTAAACACATATCAAACAACATCTGAGAGACGCAAAGTACTGCAGTCAACCTTTTTCTTTAATCCAGTTATATGTCATTTGATCTGACGGCAGGAGGGGACATTTGCATGTCTTCATATAATATGTAATAATTAATAAGTGCAAAAATTATGCCTAAATTATCAATAAAGATAATAACATTGCTGAATTTGTTAAATTCTCCGTTCGGCGTCACAATCTTGTTACTATTACTAAGACGTACGTATGAATCAATCAAACCAATATGACGAAAAACATAATAATTATTTTATTTTATAAGTCCTTCCACGCTGTTTCACAGCTTTAAAACATCAAACATTATCACAAAGTGGGATAGTCAATTGAAATTAAAAATTTAATTATATAACATTTATATTGCTTTTTGACGCTTATGATATTATTATGAATAAAATTAAATAAAGACTAACTAACGGTCATCAATGTAAATAGAAACAAGGATGTACATAGATACCACGCAAAAAATTACGTACTTCGAGGAACTTTATCAATAGAATTTGCCTGCAACTGCAAATACGACACAGTAACGTTGAGTACCAACACACAGTGGATGTTCGAGGTATTTTTAAATTAAAATATTATTACAAATTAAACAACTACAGAAACACCTGACGAGTTTCCTCCCGCTCGACCTTACAGCGGCAGGTTGGGCAGCGATTGGACCTACTCAGAGTCTCGTAAATGCAACAATGACAAAAGAGATGTCCACACGGAGTTACATGCACTTCCCCGCCTTTACTTTTGATAAAGTCGAAGTTCTTGAAACAAATACAACATTGTTTAGGAGTTGTGGGGAAATCTTCAGCGTTGTCATCATCAGGGACAGGAAATGGACGTCTGGATGGAGCAGTTGATGGGACTCGTCGAGCAGATCGGTTCTCGGGTCTTTGTGAGTGTGAAAGAGGTTCCTGACTATTTCTTCCCCACAAATAGCCACCAATTCCAGCAACAACACCCGCTAGCACTCCAGCAGCCACCACCGCCAAAGGACCAATTCCATCACTTCCATTCTCACTCCTGCTTTTCCGCCTTTCCGGAGTGGAAACACTTTCACCTGGCATTCTTTACATCTGACAATAAAAACAAAATTAGTTTAATCTGTACACAGCCAATGTGTAATATTACTAGATACATCAAATATTTTAACAGCAGCAATTAATGAACCTACATATAAGTATACAACTTCGTGGGGAAGTATTTTCAGCAAATTATATTTTGGTAATATTGTATTGTATTGTATATTGTGTGCGGGAAGAAAAAATGAAGTAATATTGATACAAGGAGCACAAATTGTAAATAAACCACAAGTACAGAATTCCTATTCAATTTGTTACGTTACAAAGGACAAAATGCTGTACGAACGCCAATATGATTGTAGCGCAAGTGCGTGGAGAATTATAAATAACCTTCAAGGCAAGCCTATTACTTTACTATTACTCAAACACAAGACAAGATCTCTGCAACCTTCCTCATTGGTTGCATACGTTAGATACATACTTGTAATAAATATTAATTATTAACTAGAAAATAAAAGCTTACAAAAAGAGCTAGCCGATTAAAGTAATGTCGCACAATCAAAGCCTTTTCAAGGAGTTGGAATATTTATTCTGCCACAGCACCTATCTACTCTTGTCTACAAAATTACACTTGATTCGATTTTCCTCGTCATCAACACTTCATCCCTACACACGTACGATTAACGATGAGCCATCAACTTCCACGCCAAAATTCAAGTTTTCCTACTACTGCTGGCTTCCTGGTCTAAAATTAACTTGGTGTAATTTACGCAACAAATTTTAAAGCTGTGCAACACCATATTGTAAATGCTTGTTTTGCAAAAAGAGCTAAAAGGATGATATATTTTTATCTGAAGTTTGATATCACCTAAGCAGATAATAAATTATACATTGTCTACACTGCACAGTGAAATATGTACAGATATACAGGTTATTAACTCTGCTTTCGTGTTGTCATAATAAATATATCCTTTATATGATTGTCCAATGAAGTTATCTCTTTACTTATTACATGTACTTGCAGTCTGCAAAATCCCAGGAATTTGCAAAATAAATCAGTGATGTGTGTATTACTGATGTATCTCATGTTATTTATGTTTATTTAACCCCCTTATAAGGAGGTTAAATTAAGCTGAATTTCTAGTCATTGCAAAAATGTTGACATTAATAAATTCTGTCGTGTCTACAGTAAACCATCTAAACCACGGAGAATTTTATTTTGGTCGTACATTATGATATAGTAACCAAGGTCTGTCTACACAGAACCAGTAAAATGAAAAGCAGGAACAATATAATTTGTTTTATTCAATGTAAAAATATTGTTGTTATAGTATTTAATTTTCTTGAAATATTAGTATGACCTGGGTCAGGTCAGAAGACAGGTATTCTAGACTGCGGGGTTGCAACCAAATCATCATCGACCGTCAGCAGTCCCTGTAAAATTGGAATGTCAAAATTTGATTTAATAATAATTCTATTGATGAATTATATTTAAATGTTTATCATAAAACTGACCATGAATGCGAGGAAGAGGGCGGCTGCTGAATAAAAATGCCAAACATCATGGACATCGTAGAAAGGTTGGAAAGGAAACCAGGATGTCATGCAGCTCATGTTATCTTCGGAACGAGATTCTGATGCAGACTTTTCCCATTTGGCTGGTGACTGGACAAAATACATGACCGCAAATCCACCAGTGATACCACTGGCCACAAAATATAAGGCGGGATGAATCCATGTATAGTTTTTAAACTCTCCGTGCAAGGGCTAAAAATGTTTTTAATCGTAAAATTATATAATTTATAGTATATGTCAACTGACAAATTAGCTCAAATACATTTTAACATCACCTTCATGATCCCCATGTAATAGAAACAAAATCCTAAGACGTTGGCGACAAACGTGTACAAGAGGTAAGTAGCAAATCCTGCTTTCTCCATTTCCGAGTAAATAACAACAGCTATCGACAAAATTAATGTTATAAACGGCAGGATGACCCGATCACAATGAATCGGTCGGCGCCTAAGTTGCTTTACTTCCTTAAACAATCGCCAGTCGGTGATGACGGTGGAGCCTGTATTTCAACAATCTTATAGTTGTTTTAATATCTGGAGCTGCGCACTTTGGACTTGATTATTATCGTTATAATATGATATATCTCCTTACCATCTTTAACATAACCAACGGAGTAGAAATACAATGATACAGATAGTATCAAAATAAATTGAAATATAGTAAATATTATCCGAAATCCAAGCAACAGGTTCGACGATGAATGACTAAATTCGAGCAGCAGCCCACCCACTGATACCAAAATTATTCCAGCCAAGATGGCGAAAACTTGGTTCCTACAATGTTACACAAACCATTTGTCTTTTTGGTTATTAAGGAATAAGTAGGAATAGTGGTATGAAAGACAAGGATAACATACGCGTCCAGAGCGACTGGATGACGAAACTGATACACTTTCAGTAGTGTTAATACGGATATTACGTACATGAAACACGTATCTAAAATGGGTAAAACAGGTTGTAATATTTTCAAAATTGATAAATATCTTTTAGATGAATTCAGGATCACTGATCATGAATGTGACGAATACTAAGATTGCATAATTATCTTATCTTACCAAACTGGAAGTTGTTCTGGTTTGGACAAACATGATAAGCTGCACTAAGGAACCCCTCCATCACTAACGCCAACCCCATTGAGTAAAACACACCAAAATGCTGAGGAACCCCATATCCTGGTTTTCCTTGAATGAGGGGAAACCAGCAGTAACATTTTTGCTTTTCAGCTTCTGCGAGTTTTGCCTGCAGTTCCATTGTCGAAGTTGGTCTAGACAAACGATTTTTACTCCGATCATCCTCATCCACAAAAACCAAGTTAGCCTCTCGTCTTCTCACAATTATAATAAACGCCACTCCGAAAATTACGTAACCGATGTTAGAAAAGAAATGGTTGAAATCCAAAAGGAAACCGACTCTCCAGGCACACAAATAATTGTAGTAACACATGTCATATTCACCCGTTCGATATAACACCTGCAATGATTAAACCGTGAGATTATTAGATTTTCCCGTTTTGTTTCCATGACTCGTTTGGAGTAAGTTGCAAGTAGTACCCCTAAGTAATGAAATATGAGCTGATACACCGGGATAGTGTAGAAGATGGACACCGTTACTAGTGACCAGCAAAATCTTCTAGCTTTCTGCACCCTAACTTTACCATCTTGATTGTGGGAGAAGTCTCCAACATGAACATCGGCCCTCAATGCAAGCCTACGACGATCTTGTACCGATCTAAAGTTTTCCGATTTTTGGGCACCGTCCGTTTGATTTATATTATTATTTTCTGCAAAAGCATTATAAAAGTCATTTTATACTACCAGATGTACCATTCTTCATTTTACAATTTAATTTACAGGTTACAAGTTACAACTCACCACAATGCACTTAAAAGTGAATTCTAGTATTTAAAATGCCTAAGGAAATACATTGAAATTACAACCTGTTGATGTTGGAGAATTTAATGGACTTGCTTCCTCAATTTCTAGAAGATTTGGCCGTGAGAATCTTCTGACAGCGTAGCTATCAGTTACGTCGATCGAGGTAATCATCGCTCTATGTGGTACATAAATGATAAGTAATATTTAATTTATACATCCGGTCCCGTATTTCTTATTTGTACAAATCAAGGATATTTATTCCAATTCATCAAAATGTATGAATAGTATTGACAATGAGTAGAAAGTGTTAAGGCTCTTACCTAAGATGTTGGTGCCTCCATCTAAACATGATAAAGGTGATTAGGACAATGGCGACCGTTCCAGCAACGGGTATGATGAGACACAGGAATAATGTTAATTTGCCTAGTTGACTGTCATCACTCACTCTTAATGTGACAGCTTTCCAGCGAGTTCGAGTTTTAAGAGACGCCTTCGTCGATGCGGGATTCTTCTGACAACGCACATCGTTATCATGGACGACAACCACAATTGCGAAACCTCTGGAAAACCGTCCATACTCCTGTAACATTACCCAGATGAACTTGAGCATTTTTATTGGTTGATAAATTATTACACTTTTGATTCAACGCCAAACCGAATCTCGTCTCATGACATAATCTTAATCCGTTTCCATTTAAGCAAATATGTTAACATTGAAGACATTTCTTTTAACAATCGACTACAATATTGGCCTCAAGTGTTCAGCGGGCTCTTACGCATTAATCATTACTATGCAAATCAGCTTTAACAAACATTTTTCAAACAAGAAATTGACTGTCAGGAATGAATGTGAGATTATTACGAAGAATTCGATTTCGATTTGAAAAGTTAAAAGACCTCAATCGTCATGGCTGCCTTTTTGGTCATAGTTTGCCACAGTCCCACATATTTAATGTTCCATTCTTGATCAAAGATGGGGCACTACAGGTAAGTTAAACATTAAGTTTGAATTATTGTTAGTGACGTGACAATAGTTACTAGGTAAATTGAGCCAATCATGTGTATGTTTAAATAACGTTACGTCATAAGGCTGAACAGAAATGGTCATGCAATGATTATCTTTGGATGTAGCGGACAGCTTAACCGAAGACAGATCCGGTTTGAATAAAAACCCACGTATTGCGGGTCTTGTAGGAGACACTTGAATAATCACATCTTTCTCAAGTCTAAACAATCCATCAAATGCACAGATTAATATATTTATACACAATTATAGTCTTTAGTCTTTGCATTGTGACTGCACAGTGCGGAGACTAATACATGCTTATGTATGTAAAATTTTTGTATAATTTCATTTAAGTGCAAGGATTCATGACGTTCCTTACTGCAACAAGTAATCTGACGCTACGGTAACTTGCAGATTGTAGGTAATTTTGGAGTGACTACAAGTGGATACCCGGATGGAAATATTTCTCATAGCCGGTTTATCCGGCTCAGGTACACAAAGTGTTCGCGATGATTCGTAGTAGATCGATCTAACAATTTTAATAAATTCTACTTTAATTAAGACGTACCCATAACCACATGTCATTTTTTAATTTTTGACATTTGTTTCGTAAAAATGTTAATTATTAAACTGTTTACGATGTTTTACTACATACGGACTATCCTTGTTGAAGCGAAATGGCAGTTCCATCGATGTGACATACATTTCTTGGTTAATTACAAATATGACAGGACAATCCGCCTGCATCGGCCCGTTCGGAGGTTCCACTTCAACGTCCACCCGGATGTTTGTGCTCTGTTTAAGATATTTATAATAAGGAACTTTAGTATATACTGTAGCTATTCGTGATAACTAATTTCGTCATTATGTATCAAAGTTTTCACTGTTATTTTGTTTTTCGATTCAGATTCAGGCTACCCCAAATAAATTAATGATGGGATGTTAGGGACTTTGATTAAGTTGTCCAAACGGCGTTCATTTAACTAATAAGGAGTGGAATTATTGGCCACATTACCCTTGACTATTGTAATGCTACAACTTATATACACTTAATAACAATCAAACTAACACACCTCCGGGTTATCCATTTTCCATAATCTCACAGGAAACACATACAAGAACGTGGAGTCGGCACTGATTTCCTCCCGGTAAGGGTGATTGGTTTTGCCGATGGTGGTGAGGCAGCTGCTCTGAAATATTATTTGGCCTGTTGTGTATCTGCAAAGTCCTGGTAACACCAGCAAAATGGTAATAATTTTATTAACCATTTTCCAGTAAAAACTGTGGTTACCTTGGTCAAAATGTTTTTACCGTGATGCACGCATCCAGAATGCAGACTACATAGTAAAAAAGGACAATACAATATACATATTATATTGGACCTTACATTACCTTGTTATCTCTCGTGCTAAATGTCGGGAAGAGATAAGAGTTCTGTTTTGCCCGTAGAAGATAAGGGTGATGACTAAATAATGCAATAATGGATGTGACGCATAACAAAATGAAGCATGTTATCATTAAGTGTAAAAACACACACCTGACGCACCACATAGAAAACTCTCGTATAATATTAATAGTAAAGGATACAGCTATCTTGTAGTAGATACTGAAAATAAAGATGATGAATTGTATTTGAAATCCGGTGATAAGAAAATAAGTGTGGTCTACCACATGGGTAATAACCAGTGCACTGATATTGACAAGATTTTATTACCAATTTGTTTGGATATGAAACGACTACATGTACAAGTACACTATATGTTTATGCAACATTGAAACTGAATTATCATACAACAGAAAATTATGAAATGGTTTGTTGGGCCACAGTGTACTATTTTAAAACCATGGCTTTATCGCAATTCACATACATTTTTAAGAAATTGTTTAATAATATCAGGTGGATGATATCAAATAAGCTTCGACAATAGCTCCTTGAGTAACTTCGGGCACGCTGTCTGATCCTTGTGGAAGTAATATCAGAGCGTTGGCAGAATTGCAACTCATCAGCCTGCTGCTCATTTGGTTTCCTAAAATTGATTAAGAAATGCAGAGTACAATCAAAATCCAATAAAATCTATTTCAGAATCAGAACTGAGGCATTGAGATAAATATGTTACCAGTGCTCTTAACCGTGGGATAACCGTCACTATCGGACACATTCCAATTAATTGTTGTACGATGATATTCAGGTCGTGCGGGATCCAGCTTTAGATTTTCTTGCAGCTAATTACGAATAAAATGAAATTTCATGCATTGAATACCTATTGTTCTTGGTGGTAAATAAATCTAATAACAACATTTATGTACCTTTTGAGACACCTGAATATTAAAGATTAACTATGTAGCTATCACTAGTATCAAAGATTGTATCCAATCGTTTCACTTATACAAAAACACAAATGTGTAACTGGCAACAATATTTAATACCATGTTTAACTATCTTTACTTAGTCTACTGTATCCGGTGTCGTTCGAAAAAGTTCGTCTGAAGCTTCGAAAAAAGGACAATAATGTCAATAACACTTTAAGCTCTCACCTTGACTTTGACAGTAGTATAAAACGGGTTTGGCCATCCACAAAGTTTTCGGCAAGCAGGTATCACAAACAAATGGGAAGTCACGGTTGCAGATACTGGATTTCCAGGAAGGCCAAAAATGAGTTTTTTAATTCCGTTGAAGTCACACGAAGCAAAAGTAGTTGGCTTTCTAGTAGACAACTCATTAGAAACTTCAAGAATTCGCGGAGCAATTAAAAAATATTAATGTGTCACAACTCGTTTCATTACCCAGGTTTCATTAACACGGCACCAAAATGTATTTTCGCTTTTAAATCTAGCGTCAGCACCTGTTTCAGGTAATCCCGTTCCCCCATAGAAACACCCCCGGTGCTTACCACAATGTCAGCTTTTTCCATGCCTTCGATTAATTTCAAAAGAACTTCTTGGGGTCTGGAACGGTACATAAATCATTTCTCCATATGAGTAATTAAAAGTACAAGTACACGCTAATCGTAATTATGAAGAAATAAAAACACAGCTCACGTGTCTCGTGCTATTCCAATATCGACTGTTTCAAAACCTCCTTCGGTGAATACCGCATTTAAGGTTGTTTTGTTGCTATCGCGTATTCTACCCTTTTCCGGAGGATCAAATGGACTGATTAGTTCGTTGCCGGTTGACAGCAATGCAATTCGGGGTTTCCTTTTTACATTATACATAAAAATATCTAATTATAGTTATAAGTACTAAAGTGGGATAGAAAAATATAGTCAAATCCAAGCGCAAAAAATCAAAACGAACTTATAAACCATAAACTTGTGGATTCCAACAGCAGCAAGAATTCCAAGTTCGGCTGGGCCCAGTCTTGTCCCTTTGAAAAGAACCTTCTCATTAGCAGGTATGTCGCAACCAACGGCTCTACAACAAGTAAATTTAATTTTGTGAATCACTGACGTAATCCCTACTGCACCACGTTCCCATACTCAGTAACAAAATCAAAGAAAATAATGAAAAATGAAATTATATTAACAATTACCGTATGTCTTGCCCTAACTGAGGTTGTTTCAAAACCTTAACAGTCATTTCTTCCTTCCCATCAGGGGATTTTTCTATCAGTTCCGTGTCTTCCACTTGTATAACTGCATTAGCTCCGTCAGGAACAGGAGCACCAGTGCTAATCCGGACACAGTATTCTTTCTCTATTTTAAATTTGTCTGGGTTTTCCCCAGCTGTGGAGTCACCTACTACGGTTAGAAGATTCATGGGTTGATCAGTCACATGAATCGCATATCCATCCTTTACAGAAGCCGGGAAAGGGGGAAGAGGGTCACGAGCGAAAACATCTTGGGCAAGTATGCAACCTAATCCGGTTCTATTGAATAAATTATTATACTTCAAGCTACATCGTCTTATAAGCAAAAACTACAAACAAAACAATTTTTGGCAACGAATTAGAAAATGAATATACGCTTGTAATTACTTGAGTGTAGCGGTATCAGCAAACAATGCTACACATTCTGTTAATACCATTTGCTGTGCCGTTTTAACATCAATTGTTGAGAAAGGCGATTTTCTAGCACGGCAGGCAACGTTCGTTGCATCCACTTTTGTCTATTTTAATCAAGTCAAAATTTATTTAGTACTATAGAAATAGATAAACTAAAGGGGTACAGCTACAGTCACCCTTATTTTTGTTACCATGTGCACCAAACCATTTTGCCGCTTTTACGAAATGCCCTCACCCGAATATTATTTGTGGTGGTTCCACCCATCGATCGATGTTCGACATCTACTTTAGCATGGTCATCTTTAAGTAAATCGACAGCGTGTTTGATCTGATTTGCAACGATCTTATAACTTTCCAAAGAGCCCTTGGAACTACCAGGAAGATTAATTATCAGCGTTCTATTACGCAACCCACAAACAGCCCTGGGAAAAAATTTGAAATCATTAAGAGTTTATTTAACACACTCTGTGGTCTTCAATTTTTACAGATTAGTAACCTCGACAGCATTGCCTTCGGAGTAATTGCCAAAGATCCTTGAATAATAGCAATAGCCAATCCCGGAGCCTCTCTATCGATTACCGCCTTAGTCGCTTCGGGAGTTACGTCACGAGGAGAAAACCCCGTTCCTCCGGTGGTCAAAATGACGTCTACATTTCCTTTATCGGACCAATCCATGAGAACAGCCTGTACATGTATTTCTTTCGTCAACTATATGTAGTTTTTCATTTTATTTTCGTAAAGAAATAAACAAATAACCGAAATTTCTTGCGCCTCATCAGGAACACAAGCTCGTTCGACGACAATCCCATCTTGAAATTCGGATGTAATGCAGTTCACAAGACCCTCTCCACTCTTATCAATAGCCTCGCCACGACAGCAGCGATCGCTAACTACAAAATGATATTAATTATTAATAAGTGTGTAAAGCAAGTATGACTAAACAATAACAGTGCAAGGGGGGAAAATAATATTACTTGTTAATATTCCAAACCGACATTCAGATTTACTCATGATGATCAAACTAAAATCGGCAGACAGATTTAAAAATAATGTAGTCCTCTTCCTTCCTCCTTGGTAGTTTCGATTTCGATTATCTTAGGTGACAGGCTAACCAAATAACCAAAATACCAACTGACCGGTTGTAGCTCAATCCTGAATGCTAACAACAAGTAGTTTCAATTCAAAGGAATAACGAATGATGCACTCAAATACCCAACACTCTCACTCGACTCAATTCTTCAATCCGTGTAACCTTCAAATCAAAAGATTTAACTTGTTATATAATATCAAAAGAATTACATAATCCTGTAGGCAAACTAATTCCATTTATTTGGTGTTACTTCAACTTCAAGGTAATCTTGAATTTAAATTTTTAGGCACTAGACATTTAGATTATTGACATGTTTGGGCAATAAATGATACGATCAACGGTTGAATTGAAGCTGTGACGTGAAAGAAAGGAAGAGTATAATATCACTCGTTTAAGAATTAAACTAAACAGCTTAGATTGGAATGTTGAAATTGGAATTATTATTGTGGAAGGGTTGATAAACTTCAGGAGGAAGAAAGAGTAAACAGATAATATCAAATATATCTATTGGTAAGCACAAGCACTAAGCAAAGCACGGGTTGATAAACCTTTCATTGAAAACTTGAAATTGAAATAAACAAAGTATTTTGTCTATCAGTTTCTTGCGATTGACAACACAAAGTACACGTGCCAGTGCATGCACAGAACAGAACAAGTATGCTTTATATAAGTACACACATGTAAAACCTACAAAACCATAAAAACTCGTATTTTGTCACCACCAACCAAAACTTCAATGACAGACTCAAATTATATACTTCTGTGAATTCCATCAAGGGATTTCCATTCGCTCATTCGCGTTATTATAAACCAAACCAACAAGTCGCTGTAAGGAATTAATTAGCAGAGCAGGAGTCTAATGAGTCCAGGGTATTCCAGTTATATTTAAAATTACCAGACCAGATTTTAGCAATAAATTATATTTACGCAGACCATAGGTCAGCGGAACCAAGCCACCTGATTTATAAGGACTTTCAACTTAGAACATCTCTACGTGTCCCCAAAACGGTTTACATGTAACTTTTCATTTGGTATGCTTAACGATGGTTAATTAAGAAGAAATTAATGCACAGCAATTTAATATACCAGTAGTAAGAATAATATAAATAAGCACAATTGTTTTATTATTTACATACAAACATTCATGAAATAACGAATATAGCAGTAATCTTCATAAATATCTGTAAAAGATCCAATTAATTAAAAACTATAAAACTCGTACAAAGGCTCAACTTAATAACCAAGCTTGTCATTCAGGGACGTTCTTCCATCTCCTGATTGTCCACTGGGTGGTACCCATACAGAATAATTGGGATCTTCAGTGTTACCGTCGGCCGATTTGTCTGTCTTTTTATCCCGGCGCATACGAATTCTGGGTTTTTTGTTGGACAGTGGTGTGATTTCAGTACCGTCGTCGTCTCTGACGGCGTTGTCTTCATCTCCACGAGGTGAATCCTCATCACCGTCAGTGGGCTGAGGAGTAATTTTTGGTTGAACTTGTTTAGAAGTTGTTGAAACTGCAACATTCAAATCTCTTGTGGTAACGTCTTCTACATCATTTTGAACTGCATCAGAGTTTTCTGCTTCAAGCTTCTGAGAAATTTTGGATGCTTCTATCGCTGGAACTTTAATTTGTATTTTGGGGTCAAATAATGGCTCCTGTATTTTTGGGAATTTTATAGTTTCACGTTCGTCAACAACATGCTTCGAAGAGGATTCTGCTTCTTCTTTAGACGCTTTAGCTAATGAAAGTTTGGGCGCGTTCATGAAGGAAGATAATGAAGTTGAATCTATGGCAGGTTTTGTAATTTCCTGTAGCTTTTTAATTTTTCCTTGTTCCAGTAACAGCTCTCTCAATTTACTCTTTAGCACCTTGACATCCAACACACCAGTTTTTAAGTCTGCCATGAATGCATCCAGTGGGTCCACTTCACTGTCCTCGAGTTGTGTCGCCTCTGCCTTCGAAATTTTCTTCTTGATAGAGTCAATATCTCGTTGAAGTAGCATGCTCTTTTCAAACTGTTGTATTCAAACAGCATTGCATTAGCATTACTACTTGGCTAAAAATTGACATGGGATTATAGCTTATTGATAACATAACTCACCAATGTTTCGTAAGTTTCAACTCTTGGCTGGATTTGCCCGGCTTCCTTCATTCGCTTCTCACGTTTTTTCTCAATCGTACCTGTACGGTCCAGGAACGTATCCTCATCACTAGAATAATAATCTTCATCCGCCCAATCACGATTTTTTCGTTTTGTCCGACTTTCTACACGCAGTAGGCAATAAAAAATAATACAGCAAATTAGATGTGACCAGAAACCCAAGGGTTTGCTAAAATCCATTCGACTCTGAGTTCAAAAATTACAACAAAAAATTTAAATCCAAACCACAGGATGTGTCAGAATCACATTGAGAGGTTGCGAAGAAAGATATATAGCATATCCTGGGGTTTAGATTATGAAATATTGAGGAACAGCATTCAAGCACTTTATCTTTTTAAGTAGTGTGTTAACTTTACAAACACAAATTATTACCATGATGGGATTGCCTCAACACTCCATATTTATCAAGAATTTGACACGCTTGCAACGCACATTGGTGTACGACGTCCTTCTTCTTTCCTTTAAGTTCTACCTCCGCAAAAACTTTACTGTCTTGCGGTCCATCAAGGGGTAAACTATTTTCATTAAAATAGAAAGGAATTGTTACAAACTGAGAAACAAATACAACTTAAAAATCATATGAACTCACTCAACACGGCAAATAAAATGCCCAGCAGCCTTTTCTCGGACATCATATTCCAAGTCATAGCCCTCTCGTTCAAACCAGCCCCTTAAAGTTTTCTTTGGGTTATCCAGGCTAAGTTCTGACGATTGAAAATCCATAGCGAAAGGATTTTCTCGACTTTCTGTATCTTCCTGGGCGTCTTCAGCTAGATATAGGAAACACTGTGAAAACTGTGTATGGATGATCAAATGGCTGAAAAGCTAACACTCAAAACGCACAAAACAAATAAGAATCACTTACGCATTCCCCAAGTGATTCCTTCGTCAATATTTTCCCCTTGAGGCTCAACCTCTTCAATCTTTTTAAGTCTTGTCTTCTCCAGTTCCTTCTCCAGTCTTTCTTTTAATAACTCCGAGACGGTTTTGTCGCTCTCTACTTCTTCATCATCGTCTGGACCTTCAACTATGTACAACCTTGTTGAATTTCCAAATTTTATTACATGACCCACTCGAAGACGGTAAAACCTGCATGGTGTCACAAATAATACATAAAAGTTTTAATTTGACTCCCCTAGAAAAATGCAGTTCAGATTGTTATTTGTTGTACCTATTAGGGTACAGTCGATTTTTATTAACGTAAGTTCCATGTGTGGAGTTCAAATCAAATATATACAAGCCCTTCTCCCGGACCTGTGTTTCCGTTTCCACGTCGTCCTCATCCTCATCTTTACTTTGAGATTTGTCACAAGAACGTGTTTCTTCTTTACTGCCATCAATAAACTGCAAGATTGCATGTATTCTCGATACAGTAGGATTTTCTGCAGTTATGTCACAACCGGGTATCCTACCAACAGTGAAGAATTTCTTGTCATTAAAGTTAATGCGATGCATAACAGATCCTTCTTTTATAACTTCAAGACTGTAACGCGAATCAGCTGGCGACGAACCTAATGGCTCTCTATACGGAAGAGATGCTATGACTTTGTCATATTTCTCTTTCTTCGCCGTGGCAATCTCATGTCTCCTTGATTGGGACAACTGTTGCTCCGGAAGATCAGAAAGATTGGATTTCTTACTTAAAAGAGAATCTGTAAAATAAAAATATAACAGCATGAGTAAATGTTAAAACTACTCACTGATAAAAACAAATCTGACATTCCAGCACGAGCTCAAGTTCAAAATTTAATTTTTTACCATCAGAAACAGAATCATACTCAGAGGATTCCGATTTCTTGTCAAGATGTCGAGATTTAGAAACTTCAACTGAGGGCGACGGCCGGTCCTTCTTATTCAAATCAACTAACTGTGGTACCTTAAACTCACTCATTTTAACTACTTGTTTTTATTTTATTTCCGGACTCAATTTAAAGAGATATTACAAATTACAATAAATTGTCATCAAGCTTAATTATGAAATAAAATATTATATAGATTTTGAAGTCAATTTAATTTTGGAAGGTCACTTGATTGATAACTCACTTCACTGCATACTTCACCAAGACTTTATTTTCAACAACGTTTGCAATTTGTGGCTGTAAATATTTCTATGCTATTATAACGGTTTGTTCCTATTTATTATACTTAGTTAGGCCTTTCTGTGTGTGCATTACATATCTAGGACACTTTTTGACCTGACATGAGTCGAACTTTGACCTAAATGGTACAATAAAACACTAAAAAGTACCCGTGGTGTGGTGGTGGTACGAATTACGAATACCTTTGACGACGAAAATCAGAATTAAACAGGAATCCCGCCACAATGAAAAAGCCGAATCGCGCCAGATTTAAATATAAAAACGAACCAATGTGCTGTCTCGTCCTCGTCTGTTTGTTGTGGTTTATTAAACTAAAATGTAGCAATTTGAACTGAAATAATTATTGTTCAAACATAAGTACTACAATTCGCACATTCTTAATAAAGACATTCAAAATTGAAACGGTAATAAATTAGGTAGAACGAGATGTCCATTTTGATCATTTACCATTTGCGTGACCTGTTTTAACCGAACTTGTGTTGTAAACTTGTTACCGTGACCGTGACGCTTCCACAATATATGAGGGTGAAACCGTGATGAAATAACGTATGTAAATATAGGTTTATCCAGCCTAGAACAGAATATGAGTAAAATGTTCAATAATAAATTCATGAAGAACATTTTTATTAACACAATTATAATTTTGTGCCAACCTTTCATATGTTTTTATTCAACGGCACCTGCATAACTGTTTTGTTGATAGTTGGTGTGCTACAAATAAGTTTTATGTTGACACTCAGACAGTTATAATTTTACCCTGTCAATATTGGAGTGGGCTTCAAATGCTGTCGTTGTTCTTCTATACCTACAGCATCCGCATTTAGCGTATTTTTAAACAACGTAAGCAAATATGTACGGAAATAATAACGCGCTCCACCATGTGGGTCATTTTATGGCCCAAGATACTCGTAATGAGTTCCAACATACGAATCATTCAACGGGTATTGAATAATTAATGATATTAATAAAGCGTACTCTTAATAAAGTTTTGCTACTACTACTAGGTCTTAATTAAAATTTCAAATGATTATACTTTTTTAATTCTTCACTTATTTAAATGTGCAGGTCATTATGCACCGAGCTACTCGAACGATATTACGGGCGGTTATAACCCCGGTGGGATCGATATGGCAGAACATTATGAGCAGGATCACCACCCTCCCTTGGCATCACTGCAAAAGCAAGGCAGAGATACAGTGGAAGGCAAAGAGGTAGTAGAGGGTCAGAGGTCAACTGCATCAAGAAAAGCATTACAATCGCCGGTGTCATCCACAGACGGTCAAGACACGGATTCTAGTGTTGAAGCAGAACCTAAGAAAAGCAGGCCTTGCTCAACAACAAACACAAAAAAATCAGGCAGGGGTGGTAGGCACCAGGACGAGATACGGACAATTTTTAAATTTGAAAACGGGCAATGGTTTTGTCCCAAATGTAACAAAGTTGTTAGCCCAAGAGCCACAAGAATGAAAGCTCATTTTGAAAAATGTTGTGGTGTTTCTCCATCCGTTGCAACGGTTTTGAATACTAAATTCGCTATGTCGGTTAGAAAATCATCTGACATCAGTTTAGAAGATTTTTCTGAAGAGTCTGAACAAGAAGCTACGACTATAAGCACTGTTAAAAATAGAACGATGTCTATGGGAAGGAAAGTGGAAAACGTTGGAAGACAAAAATCTGAAGTTTGGAAATTCTATGAAGAGAGAGATGGTCAGTTTTTTTGTAAGAAATGTGGCAAAAGAGTGAGTTCTAAGGCCCATCGTCTGAGTCAACATTTAGCTAAAGCTTGTAAGGACACACCTAGATACATAGGTAACTAACCAATATAAAGTAATACTTATTTTATAAATCAAATGTAAATGTACGATATTTATTATTGTCGTGTTAGAACTGGAAGATAAGTCATTACTGTAATGACGTTGGAATAACACGTTAATAAGGACATACAATACAATACAATACAATACTACGATACTAGAGTAAAATCATTCAAATCTATATAGTTTGTGTGTTTGTTTTAATAAATTCAATATTTTATTCCTTAGCGTCGGAACTTCGCAAGGCTGGACTGAGTAGCGCGACTTCCGCATCCATTAAATCTGCCTCGTATGATGAAACCAGGCGACACTTTGACTTTCGAAATAGTCGTTGGTGTTGTTTGAAATGTGGCAAGAATGTCAGTTCCAGCTTGGAAAAAATGAAAAAACATGTGGACACCTATTGCATGGTTACGGGCTCTTTGGCCGGAGCAGGTATTTTTACATTCCTCTGAAACTGACTTTAATTTAACATATCGCACACATGTATAGACAGTCTTTGTTTTTAGTTACAGCTGCTGCTTCTAGTTCTATGCAATCTACATCTGTCAAGTCAAAGTCGGACTCCTCCGCCGTTAATCTTCAGTTGGCCAAATTTATTTACGCCTCAAACTTGCCTTTTGAAATAGTGGAAAATGAAGAATTTATTAAGTTTGTCCAAATGCTTCGTGCCAACTACAAATTACCTTCGCCTGTTGATTTTGGCGAGGGTATATTAGAAGATATTGAAAAGGAAATTCAAGCGGAGATGAAGCGCAATCTATGTCAAAAGTCAATCACCCTGATTCAGAGTGGATGGTCAAAAACGACAAACCCTACTTTCAAAAACGTCAAGCATGAAAATACAATCATCCACACTATACATAACGGCAAGAACTCATATTTTTTAAACGCCAAACAGTTATCTGAAGATGTGAGTTCAAGTTACTGTGTACAACTGATTGAACTTGCTACAGAAAGTGCTTCTAGCTTATATTCTTGCAATGTTGTGGGCATCCTCACAGATCACTACATGCATTCCTTTCGAGAAAAAATTCAGCAAATATATCCGGCTCTTCATGTGTATGGTTGTTCACTGCATTTAGTAAATAAAATCGGGAAACAGTTGACTGGCGGTAACGTTGGAATATCAGTGACTAAAATACAAACGTTTTTTGGAAAAAATAATTCCCCGATTGTAAATGATATTCTGAAAAATACAACTGTGGTAGTGACCAAGGACGACAATAATTGGAGTAATGAGTCAGCTTGCGTACTGTCCTTTATTGCTAACCATGCAAAATATATGGATCTCACCCATCGTTGTTGCTCAGAAATCGATAATGAGGTGAAAGCTATGTTAACTAATACCGAGTTATTGGCTTTAGCACAGGAACTATCCAATGTATTATCACCGTTGGCTGAAGCATACTTACAGGTTAGATATTTGTTGTTGCCATATTTGGTATAATTATATGAATTTGAATAAATTATTCAGAAATTATCCATTTCTCCAATGTGTGTAGTTAATATAACTAAAAGTAAGTTATTTCTTTACATTGCACTTTAGCTTCAAAATGACACGTCGACCGTAGCTGATGCTGTAAACTGCTGGATGACTCTAATCAACCACTCCCAGATAAATAGTAGCTACAAGGACATGATACAAGTAGCATTTAACGAAGATGTATCACCTATGGCTATAGCTGCTTACTTACTACACCCCGTTTACAGAGGTAGATTTTTCCCACCTTTTTGTTCTTAGTGTAAACAAAATATGACTGGGTAAAATCATTGTTTGCTACATTTTTTTTATAGTTAGATAGTATAGTTTTATTGATGAGAGCCCCTTCAATATTGAAGAAAAACATTACAATATTATTACACATTATCACAATTTTATCCTAATTTATTAAAAATATTTTTATAATTTGGCACTAAGATTGCAGTTGTTCTCCTTGTTTTGCGTGATCATCTCGAATCGAACCATGAGTCTTTTAAGATATGTGTTTTGATCTGATTCAACTTCAAGAAGTTTACATATATGTACTGACAACGATGTATTATTTAATGCTCCCAAGTTCCGGAATGTGTTTTGTCACATAGCTTACATTTCTTTGACAGACTGAATTTCTTATTTCTGAAATAAATAGATACTAAGTTTAATTTAGTCTACATATGACAATTACTTTAATGTTTATTTATACTGTCATCAAATTATTTTTCTTGTAGTACTTTTTCCCCTTTTTTAATGCGGAATACAGCTAGAGCTGTGCAGGTTGTTTACATCTGAGTTAGTTAGTAAAGCTTTATTATTTCAAAGAGGCGTATGTCAAGACAATCAATACAAAGTATCGGTGTTCCTTCTGGACACACAGTGTCAATGTCATACCAAAAACAAGTCAAAAAACAAAACCGTATCAAAATCATTACAATTAATGCATTAAATTATAACATTCAGTATATGAGGATGTGAGGAGTATGTGAGGAGAGTCCTCGGTCTGTTGTCTACTGTGTCCGTCTATGGATGCAGGTTAAGCAACAGAGTAGTAGCTAAATTAGTGGATGGGTGACCCGTCACTCGTC
>JAQGAK010002435.1:0-20435 GCA_034696945.1 Lipothrix lubbocki
TTTTAATTAACATAACTTATTATTACTGTACATGTGTGTATTCAAATATGGTCATAATTATCAAAGTTATTTAATTTTTTCTTAATATTTCCGTCTGTAGAATCTCATTCTTTAACATATCCAGGGAGTTCGGTATACATATCTATTTATCCTCGGATAAATATCTTTTTCAGCCAATACGTGCAGTACTGGAATAGCTTGGAATATGACCTATTACATTTTAAATAAACATTCTACAGTCAAAATTATGTTATTTTCGCTTTACTAACACTCAAAGTGTTGTAACTGCTTATCGCTACTCAAAATTAAAAGAAACATGTCGCTATTGTGAGATTATTTATGGGCAAATATTTTCACAGATATATTGTAATTAAATTAACAGTTTCTACCATAATCAACAAGTTAGTTTTTGTACTCAGGTGTGCTACTATAAAAATACAAGCGAAAATTTTATAATCATACCACAGATCTTGCTACACGTTTGGAAAATCAGAAAAAACACAACTTATAAGCACTATAGAAACGCCAAACTGGAATTCAAACGTTACACGTTCAACAACTTCTTGCACTTTTATTTTATAATAAGTTTTCGCAGTATAGTCGGTGTCTATTCAAATTTTTGTCCATGTCAAGTCAAGCCAAGTTTGCATAATATTATTAAACTATTAAGCAACTAGTACAAAATTCGTAGCTTCTCCAAAAGTCCAAAACTGTTGGACCAAAAAGCAATTAAAACCACGGCCAAAACAATATACACAGCAATCCATTACTACTACTACTACACTATTTATTTACTCTTACTCCTGCATTGAAACATGCAACCCGGTATTGGAGTTGGAAAATAGACCCAGAAGAGGCGGAGGGCACTAAAAATTATTATTACAATAGTTGTGGTTATGCATGCAGTATTCATCGGCAGCTCAAGGCAAGCAGACAATATATCTGTGGTTGAAGTTATATTGGTATTAGCAAATGCCATAAAGAGTAAATTCAAGAATTAAACCGTCGACAGTTTAATACCGTCGAACTGAACTGACCCATCACCCAACAACCCACGGCCACGACGACAATATACAAGGACAGTTTTGAAACTTCGTATCGGAACTTTCCTCGTCCTGGTACTTAAAAATGAAATAAGAATATTATCGATGCAATAAATAAATGCTATAAAATTTCTATAAATATTTACAACCCACCCAAGGACCCAAGTATGGAATATTAGTGCTTGGTAGGAAAGTTACAACATTTACAGAATTGGTTAGTAGTTCATACTATACCAATATTATTACTTAATACAATCCTTTTGTCCCTTTGCAGGTATCAGTAATCCGTATGCACTTTACTATTTCTTCGATGGTGCTCAATTCCTGGGGAGACTGGATAATCTTTACTTTCTTAAACTTGACAGTTCCCATAACCGTAGATCCGATGTATTTATTTGCAGAGCCAGAAAATCACAAGTAGGGCTAATTTCATCTGTTTTACTTCTACTATTTTCGAATTCTTTATGCAACTATTTACTATTATTATAGTTACCAATCTTAGCATTGAGAGTTTACGGAGTCCAGATGCTTGCCGAATCCGAACTTCCATCAATATATCAAAATGAAAAAGATTTACAGCCACAATCTTCCAAATCTAGCATTGCTTCCAAATCTATTTCAGTTTCAGACAAAGCTAGCCAGTATACAGTGAGTTCCGTTTTAAATATTTATGGTATGATCAGGAAATGTATTGGAATCTATTTAAAATAATCTAATAAATCACACGCACCACAATGATGGAAAAACAAACCACGACTTCCGAATAAGCCAGCAACGTTTTTTTGGTTTCTTGGGTACTTTATTTTTATCTGTGCGATGTTTCCCAGAACAAAATAGTGGCGCTCTCTAGTAAGAGAGAATCACACAACTAGAAATTGTGATTTTTATGTCTAGAAGCATTGCGTTGGTTTGATACTTTGATCCATGTTGTTTTTTATGGTATTGAAATTGAAAGGATGTATAAGAAGCCATTTAGTGACATTAATTTTTGGATTAATTGCTAGTAGGTAGCATGAATGTGATAGTCTAATTTGTTCCTATGAATTTCTGATTGTCAGAGAACATCTAGTTCTGTGGATGATGAGGAGACGACGGAAAATATAAAAGAAAGTGGGTCTGGTGTACAAGTTGCAACGGCTAGTAAATCACAAGAAAGCACCAGTCATGAGACATTTAATGAAGAGGGACAAATACAAGAACAAGAGCAGCACACAAATGAGGATCTTATCAAAAACACCGACAATAATGGTAAAACAAAGAGTATGGATATATACTTGGATTTTGATAGATACAGCTGATATAATGCAAAATTCCAGCCATAAAATGTGTATGATAATTTTTAGTTTTGTTTGATAGAACCTGCAATAAGTACCACACAACCTGAAGAGCCTCGACAGAAGTCTGCAGAAGTACAGACGAAAATTGAAAATGAAGAAAACGTTTCGGCGGATCATCAGAAGCTCCATTTACCCTTATCCGCAATTACGTTGCAATCCATTTTGATTGCGGCTAGAGCAAAATCCGCCGCGAAGATGTCTCCTAAACAGTACGCAGTGTATCAATTATCAAACGAAATCATATTACTGATTCAGCAAAGTCTTAAATCGGAGCGCATTGCCTACGGCTTTGTTGGACATCCAGTTACTTCGGCTGTGGGTCATCAAATGGATCGCTTGGCCTGGTGGTTTTCAATAATCCATTGCTGCGTTCAGAATCTCAATCCACCCCGTGGCTATATACTTCCGGCTTTGCGAATGCTTCGACAGGATATCTCTGCTGTTGCGGATATATCCGTAGAGATGATTACTATTCACAAAAATATTTAGAAGCAACTTCAAATAATGGCTAATGGACTTAATACAGTTTTCGCAAGACATGAGGATTTGTTCGGAATTCAGAATTGGGAAAATAAACTTCACGAAATAAGATCGGAGGATGTGGACGAAGTACGAGAAAAGCTAGACAAATTCTTACACTCTAGTTCGGAAGCCGCGGTTAGATTAACTGCCTTTGAAATGAAGACACTATTGGTGCAACATGAGACGAATTCTGATTATAAATCCATGACTCTGAACAAGTTAAATTTAAAATGTCAGCGAGAGTTTATAAAATCTTGTATTGACCATGTGAATTCCGTCCTTAAGAGTAGCTTGCAAAAGTCAGTTCTTGCGCAACAGGAACTACGTAAAGCAGAAAAAGATATTCAGGAAGGGGTGGATAAACTAGTTCGAAAGCTAGAATACATGAGAAGGGTCCACAGATTTCGAGAATCAAGTTGTGCTTTTCTGCTCAAGAAGTCGCTAAATACATTGGGCATTTGCTTTTACGAATATATTGATATGG
This sequence comes from Lipothrix lubbocki, assembly GCA_034696945.1. Taxonomy (NCBI): domain Eukaryota; kingdom Metazoa; phylum Arthropoda; class Collembola; order Symphypleona; family Sminthuridae; genus Lipothrix; species Lipothrix lubbocki. The sequence continues at coordinate 3,387 of JAQGAK010002435.1, forward strand.
TGCGTTTTATCCGGAAGCTTGCCAGGTTTGTGCTTCTAGCCTCGGAGTACATTTTGCGCCATGCGAACGGATGATCACATTTGCGCGATGTAACGTGTCTACAACAGTTGGATTGCATATTGGAAGAATTTTTGGGGAAAGAAAGATCTGTTCTACTTCGATGCTTTAAGAAACTTCCTGATAAAGCTACTACCAGGGAAAATATAATGGAAACGTTCGAAGATTATTTTCAGCAATGGATCAAATCTAATATTAGCACTGTTCAAGTTACGCTACCCATAAGTAATGCAACGGCTAAAATTTTGTAAGCCTTGAAATACTGTATATTGTAAATTGTAACCTTGTATGTATTTTGGCATTCTAAACTTACTCCTTACTAATAATGAAACTCCTTTTGTAGATTTTGTGGCTCAGAGGCAGAATCTGTTAAGCTAGATGACGCGGAAGCAGAAGGCATTTCTATAGAAGACTTAAATAGGCCTGTAGTACAAAGAGTATCTTCAAGTGAATTAGAAGTTACTTTTATTACCAAGAACATTAAATGTGCAGAATCGGTGTCAGAGCCTGACACTTTGCAGCGATTGGAGGAAATTGGAATAAAGTTGGAACAGCCAATATCCACGGGTCCACGGAGCTCCTACCGCACACGTCCAAGCGAGGAAAAACTAAAAGAAATGCAGATGCCGTGATGGCGTATAAAAAACCACCTGTCGTCAATACAGACGTACTTGAGAAATTATAGTACCCAATTCCTCCCATATGGATTGGCAATTTGTATAAGACCGTGTTACAGTTTACAATATTCAATGTTCATTCACTTTTTCCAAAAGTTTAATACAAAATAAACTAATCCCATTTTTTATCCATTTTAATAACGGATTACGTGGTTATTGGTTTTTTAATAATATTTATTAATTAACACATTTAATGGGCGAGCTTTCACCATCTGGGATATTTATTCAGAGTTCAACAAGGGAATTTTTTGGGGTTGGTTCAGTGGTTCATTAAGTTCAGACATTAGTATAACCCATATAACATTTGTGAATTCCCTTTTCAGCTTCATTATACAATTTGTGTGTTGGCCACAGAAATACTGTTTTTTACGATTTTTGTGTGCTTTAGTGGCACGGATGTTTTGAGTGTTATACCGGAGTTCCAACTTTACAATTTTCGCGTTCAGCAGAGTTTCACAATTCTCCACTAATATTCACGTTCCTATAAATTTCGCGGGATTTTTTCAACCCGCCAAATAAAATTTGCGCAGGATTTAGTTCCTGGAAGGTTTATACATGTGCTGATGTTTGGATTTTGGATATTGACTTTCTAATTTTGTTTGACAATTTCTAACACATTCACCTATGATTAAATTACAATTAAATTAATTTATTAAATTTTAAGCAATAAAAGCAATCATACAGGATTAAGCCATCATAGTTTACTGTCATTTTATAAAATATTACATTAGAGTACTTAAGACAATTATTTATTTATTTGCTCTCATTTTTCCCTTTAAAGAATAAATTAATGTTGACTTCACTTCGCACGTGTGTAAAGCGAGAAACTGGATAGTTAACATTAAAGTGTGTTCACTATGTATAGGAGTTTACTATTTAATTGAGTATAACATTATTTCATTATCCTTGACTCGTGTATGATGCTTGATTGTACTTTACAACGAGCAATGTAAGCATTTTACAATTTATTTAGTTTATTAGGGATATATCCTACATGTGTGATAATACACGAACAAAATACTTGAGTATAATTTGTATAACTAAGTGCCACTTGCGCTTGACTTAACCTTGAATGTAGTAGTGTAGTTGCTACATTCGTTAATTTAGGTTTAGACAATTTGGTGCTATCCCAATGAATTTTAATTATTTTATATACCTTATTTAGTATTTAGAATCAAAAGTCGATTAATTGTATACGCTCCCGAAAGTCTATATTAATTACGGATAAAAATCGTGACTGTATTTTAAAAATAATTATTGTTAATTAAAATATTGTAATTATTACAAAATAAACATGAAGAATCCATTTCATCTGAAAAAATTACTGGCGATCGCGAGGTCAAATATAATCTCGAAGTATAGCAGCTCGAACATCAAAGGAGCTCATGCACCCTCATTTGACCTGCAATTACCCCTGTGCGCACCGTTCTTAAACAAGGTGTACCAGGATAAAGTCGCCTTCACGGACTACCGAAAGAATGATTTTACTTTTAGAGAAATCGGGGCTAAAAGTATAGCAGTCTCTAAGGAGCTAAAGCGTGTGCTCCAGAATGAAAAAACTCGGGTGTCATTCTTGTGCCCGCACGATTCTTCCTTCCCTGTTGCTTTATTCGGTGCTTGGATTGCTGGTCATGCAGGTATTATCAAATTTGCTTTGGAAAAAGTTTCAATGTTTTAAATTCATAGTGAGAACTATGTGCAATTTAAAATAAAAATTGTCATTGTCAAAATTATAATTTAATTATTATTAATTGTTAAAATTTGTAATATTGCAGGTGTTCCCCTCTCTGACAAGCATCCTGACAATTTATTGGAATATTTCGTTAAGGCTTCCGAATCAAAACTTATTGTTACCACACCTGAGCATGCTGACAGATTGAATGCCGTCGCTAAAGCAGTTGGATCCGAACTCATCGTTATTGATTTTGATAAATTGCGTCCGGACAACGAAGATCCTTCGGTGTACCTGAACCCTTCCCTTTACAATAATAAAGATGCGTTAATATTGTTTACCAGTGGAACTACTGGGCTTCCTAAAGGTAATTTGATCCGTTTTTTTCCAAAAAAATAGTGAATATATGGAATAAAACAATACAATAAAAAGATACAGTTATGTCTTTAAAATGATAATACAAATGCCAATCTGTATTTCAGGAGTCTTACTGACTCACAATAACCTAGAAGCCCAAGTTGCCAATATTGTGGATGCATGGGAGATTTCATCTCGGGATAGTTTGCTGCACACCCTTCCTTTACATCATACTCACGGTTTGATACATGCTCTTTTAAGTCCTTTGGCAGTTGGTGGAAGGTATATTTAAAGTAAATCTTGATTGAAATTGTTTCTGAAAATTTTATTTATATTTTTTATATTACTATGTTTTAGAGTTCTGATGATGCAAAAGTTTGACGCTGCAAAATTATGGGCAGAACTTCTCTCACTTGAACCTTCTCGAGTCAATGTTCTAATGGGAGTCCCAACTGTTTATTCCAAGCTTGTTGAGGAGTACGACAAAACCATAGCTACTGGACCAAGAAACAAAATCGAGTTTGTTAAGGCTACCTGCCAGCAAAAAATGAGGTACGTTAAGCGTGTTCTATGTTCCAAATCATACAAGAAATGCTAAATGGTTGGGATTTGCTATAATAATAAAGAATTTTTGCACTCACTCATTTGGTTATATTCCCTAGACTTATGCTTAGCGGGTCTGCTGCCCTTCCCGTACCAGTTTTGGAGAAATTTGAACAAATTAGTGGTCACCGTTTGTTGGAAAGATATGGAATGACTGAGATTGGAATGGCATTAACAAATCCATTAAGAGGAGAAAGAAAACCAGGTAATACAGTTTTTGGAAAAGGACGCAAAAAGATTATATTAAAAATATTATTTCTAGAGTAGTTCATTGTATCTCATTGTTTTTATAGGATTCGTCGGAATGCCTTTCCAAACAGTGCGCGTTCGTGTGGCTGATCTGAATTCTAGATCGGACTACAAAGTAATAGCGGAAAGCACTTTCAATAAAACGGACATTTTCATAGATAAAAAAGAAAAAGTCGTCGGAGACCTTCTGGTGAAAGGACCGTCAGTGTTCAAGTGTTACTATAATAATCCCGAAGCAACTGCGAAGGAATTCACTGATGATGGATGGTTCATCACTGGAGATACAGTAGAGTATATTGATGGAGCGTACAAAATATTGGGACGAAAATCAGTAGATATTATTAAGAGTGGTGGTTATAAATTGAGTGCATTAGAAATAGAAACTCAGCTCTTAGGTTTGAAAGAAGTTAAAGAGGTTGCTGTCATGGCTCTTCCTGATGCTACATGGGGTCAGAAAGTTGCCGCAGTGATAGCATGGGAGGATAAGGAGTACAATATTACAGAATTTAGGGATCTTGCTAAAACCCGTTTGGCTGCGTACGCTGTTCCGTCAGTCATAAAAACCATGAAAGAACTTCCAAGGAATCACTTGGGTAAGGTGAACAAGAAAGAGCTCGTTAAAATTTTTGATGCCAAGTAAGCTTTGCATTTTTGTCAATAAAAGTTCAATTGAATTAATTTTTTGAGATAAATGTTGTTGCAAAACCCTGAATAATATGGCGAGAATACATGACGTTGAATAAGAAATTTACGGGTGTGCACATTATTATTGCATGGCTCAGCATTAAACTTGAAGTATAACACTTGTTTTTTTTGTACAATTAATTAATTAATTACAAACAAGCATAAACAACATTGTCCGGTAAAAATTGTACGCACGCACTTAATTTCATTAGGCCAGTCCTTTCTTTCTACATATTCACCTATATCAAAGTATTTTAATCTCGTGCTAATGAAACGTGCTCGATAAAAGTTATAGTACCTACTTGAAATAAAAGGAGAGCAATCTCACGTGGAGAGCCCATGATTGAAATTAAAATTCTACTTCTATGAGATAATGTTTAGATAGATGTTTATTATACTTTTGTAAATGTCGCATAGCAAGAGGATTCCACTGAATTCATAACTATTGCTAATGTCCGGAATAAAAAAAACACTAAAATTATTTAGTGTACATATACAGGATTATCTTACTTTAAAAACCACTGCAGTAACCAGAAAATTAGGCTGCCTTAAAGTCTTGAGTAACTAAGCCCTGAAGGAGTTTCCCATGAGACGCAACAAGTCTATACACAATATCATTTAATTTCCTGTTAATATTGCCCGGAGATAATCACCAGTCGATCCTGCTGCAGTCTGTTCGGGCGGTAGCTCCGATACATACTCATTTATTCGAAGGACTTTGGTGCTTATTGCATCAATTTCACTTTGCTGGGCTTCAATGATATCTTCCTTTTCCTGCGAAGATCAAAATAATTCTTATTAAAATTGTTTTGTATTTAATGATTAGTGGTTAAATTAATAATTTATTCGTATTTTATATATTTACCCTAAAAACAAACTAAACTAAAAACGACAAAAAATTATTGATAAAAATAACAGAACATTACTTCAAGCAGTTCATTATGATCCAGGTCAACCTCTTCCCGATTTGCAACTGCTTCCTGCAATTTCAATCGCAATTCCGCCGCTTCCGCTGGTTTTGAAGTGCTGTTGACTCCGAGATTCGTTTCATACGATGCCAATTTATCTCTTGTCACTTTTAATTCTTGTCGGAGACCATTGATCTCATAGACAAGGAGCATGTTTTCCTTTAAATTTACGGGAAATCGTTTATTAAATAAGCTACAGATATATTTTAAATAAATTATACAAAGCATTTTTAATTTAATAAATCAATTGTAGACGAATAGGAAAATATTAAGCTAGCATAGTTTAAAATAAAAAATTAAGCATAAGCAAAAGTAATTTCTCACATGCATGATCTTCATTTGCTCCACTCGGCTGAAGCGAACATCCTTTGCCATTTTCCTTTTGATGGAATGGAGGCTAACTTCTAAATGATTTTTCTGCCGAACTAATTCGCAGATGGCTTCTTGTTCTTGCGTGCTGGCTTTTGCAACTTCCATTGTATGCCCGTATTTAGCATAGGTAGCCTAAATTGAGAAAGAAAGGATCAGTAAATAAAATTAAAATCAGTATAATAAATAATTAAATTTGGAAATTCTGAAAATTAGAAAAACCTTAATACAATTCTTCAAAGCCTTGTGATCTTCAAGGAGTGACATGGCCCTTGACATCTGACTTCGGATTCGGTGCACTAAAATAGTGAATCTCCATCTCTGACGTCGCTCTTTCTGATACTCATCGTCCGTCACTTTGAGTTTATTGGTTAATTCATTAACTTGCAACTGCAGACCGTTCCTGACTGCAATCGTTGACTCCAATTCATTTTCCATGTCCTGATTCTGCTGCTTCAAATACATGATTTCCCTTTCCTTGGGCTCAATCATCTTCTTCAATTCCTTGATTTTGTAATCCAGAACAAATTTGAATTTCTCCAGCTCGTTGTTGGTCTTCTTAAGGTCAAAAATAATTTTTTCCTTGTCATGGACATTGGCATCACGGTCCACCAAGTCCTTCCTTAAAGATGAAATTTCCTTTTCCGTCATTTGTATCACAACTTTCATTTTGGAACCTTCGGTCATCAGTCGCTGGACTTCGTTCTTATGATCCTCAATCTCTTTCTGCATGGTTGAAAACTTTTTCCGCATTATACCAGCTTCGCCTTTTAATTTCCCATTTATGTCTCGCTCATGCTTTAACTTCCTTTCGAATGACGTGGTTAGCTCCAGGATTTCTCTGTCCGCATCTTCCTCAATTTGTCGTTTCATTTCTTCGGATTCTTGTTGAGAAGTTTTGGCTTCTTCGTAGGCACATTCCAAAGCGCTGTTTTTGTCTTTGAGCTTGCCTTCGTAATATTCTACTAGTTCATCCACGGCTGATGTTCGATCTCCTTCAATTTCTGATACCCGCCTGATTTAAGTTAAACATTAAAATTTTGACAATATTTTTTTTTGTATTTAAATTGTCATTTAAAAAATATTTTTTGTAAATAATGTAGATTGTAAGGGAATATTTTATTTTAATTTCCTTCCAATACACGGCACAAATGCTATAAAGGCTTACTTTTCATATTCTTTGATTGTATCCTCAAGCAGGATTTGAAGCCTGTTGTATTTCTCAAATTCAGCAATTAATTTAGAATTGAAATGCGCTTCCAAGTTTTCCAGCGTTGTCTCTTGCTTCTTTCCAACTTCCTTGAGGAAATTGTGGTGTTGCAAGTCACTCCTGTCCTTGATATTAACAAGCTCATCGATTCTTTCGTTGAGCTGGACAATTTCGTCTTGAAATTTACTATTTATCTCCGCCAGCTCTTCCTGATATGTCATGTCTTTCCGTTTTAGTTGATAGTCCATCTCAAGCCGAAGTTCCCCAAGCTTCTGACGCAGGTCATTCATTGCAACTTGTCGCTCTTCCAAATCTGCCCTACAAATATGGAGCACATATCGACCATTTGTAGAAACGTACTTGTGTTTTTAATTAATTATTTATTTTTAATAATTACACTTTACTTACATACTGTAAACTGTAACGAACATTTTAGTAAGTGAATGTTTAATAAATTTTCTATAATCGTTTTGAAAATAGTTACTTCGTAATAAGAACTTCCGACGAGTACGTAAAATCCTTATCCGGTTTCATGACACGACCTTCGGCGTCGGTGAGCTTCCAGAAAATTATGGTGGCGTCATCAGAGACGCTGATGCAGTACACTTCATCAAATGTTATGCACACCTATTTTATGACGATTAATAATTTTTTTAAACATTCCCAATTAAAATTTTCTATATAGGTATTTTTTTCTAATAAAATTATACTAACGGCGTTGACACGCTCATTGTGCATGTGGTAGTCGATCCATTCCCCAGCGTAAGTCAAAGGTTGTTTGAATGACCGAATGACACCTCCGGCACCGCAAGCAATAAGAACTTTACCAGTTCTACTTAGCGTTAGGCCTACAGGTTCCATAGCTAAATCCAATTCTTTCAAGACCTGCCAATAGTAATAAAATAAAATTATATCCACATAAAAATTACGTTCCAATTAAAATTTTGATGCTTTAATCATTGCCATTTTTGAGCAAATAAAATAATAATAAAGAGCAATAAATTTTTGATAAAATTTGAAATCTTAAAGTTGATAACCTAAATTTACCAACCATGCCTTCAGCAAGTTGTATTTCCTTGATTTGTTTATTGGCATTGATAGCATAATGAGTTTTGGCATCCGGCATGACCACAACTGAAAGTAAGTTGGACCCTCGATCGACAATATCCGCCGTACGTTTCGCCGACTGAATTTCCCATTCGTAAATGGCACCATCAGCACCCGCCGAGTAGAGATAAGCGTCATTTTGTGACCAGCAGAGCTTCCTAATCTGATGGGGTAACATAGTATTTGTGCTTGTAGATTTTAAAAATCCATTGGAAAATGTGATATAAAATAATTACATGATTAAATTCAATACATATATCAAAATTCAGTATTGTACCTTATTCCCATGCCCTTTCATGTTACAAATATTCTCGAACGTGGTTGTTGAGTAGACTTGAATTATGTTCCCATTGCCGCAGGCAAAAAGCTGTCCTCCATTGCTGTACACACATTCTTTGCAGGATCGGACGGAAAAGTCCTTCAGTTCGCGAATGTCATCCATTAAAATGGTGAAGATTCGAATTTTATCCACGCATCCAGCGAGAACAAATAGTCCTGATGAACAAAGTTTTAATTTTCTCAGTATTACACAATATTATATTTATTATTTAAATTTGTAATACATGTATTAAAATAAATTAATTAAAAAAAATTTCACTAATTATTTCCTATTTTCAATATTACTCATCATTAAATAAAAGACTGAACTTAATTCCCAACTAATCAAACAATTAAAATGCACATTTAAAACCTGTAGGATGAAATGACACACAGTAGATCTCTTCAGCAAATTCCTTGGCAATTTCCTGGGTCATGGTGGTGTAATTCCAAACACGAATAAATCTGTCCGCACCGGCTGTTACCAATAAAGATTTACGTACGGCCACATCCAAAGCCACAATCGATCCAAAATGAAAAGAGCAGTTGGCGTATTCAAAAACGAGCTCATCCAGATCCTGTATGATCGTAAAGATTTTATTAATAAATTTGACTACACGCTTTTAATTGCAGCTGTAATATTTGTGTGGAATAATAAAGTACGTAAAACGTTCATACTTTTAGTTCCGCACTTGCAAGCGAAAAAGTGAAGATTTGACAATTGAAAGTACAAGCAATGAGAACTTCCTCCGCTGGGTTAATTGTGAGTGTAGTAATAATTCGATCCTCAGCTTCCGAAGTATCAGACGGGATTTTAATAACATATAACTGCTTGTAATGCTCATCGATCGTGTCGAAAACTAGTTGTTCTTCGTACACGATACAATTTCCGACGCCAAAGGCCGCCGCAAAACCTTTGGAAAAACATACTATCGCCGTTACTTCCGTACCGCGGTAATGTGAAGCTTTACGATGATTGGCTCCTGGTGATTTGCGCTGCACTTCGGCGGTCTCTGGCGGCCCGTCAATATTATGACTCAAACTCATGCGCTTGTTCGATTTCCTACATTTTGGGGTGTGTAGTGTAATATAACATCGACATTATAAAAAATAGCTCCTTTTAACCTCTATTTAAATTATAAACTATTGTGTAATGTAATTATATAACATCCTTTCTGGAGTATAAATTAATATTATTTAATCATTAAATAAGACACTCACTCTGCTAAAATCCCTGAAATTTCATTTTTCACATTCTTGATGGAAATATCATGGCGGTATTCCCCACGTTCAAACGCCATAATTCGACCATCGGCAGTACCAGCAATAAGACGATCTCCTTTAGACATCCAAGCATGACATAAAAAGTGGTAAGCATCTCCTTTCTGGAACCCAAAGGGCTTTAAGTGACCTTCGTTGTAGCGGAAAAATCTAAATGAGGCCTTCCCTACGGCACATAACACATTGTTTTCTGCAAGACTCGTAGAGATCTGAAATAGTTTTTTTTAATTTGAAAAATTACAAGGAAATTGCTAACAGTGTCTCACTTATCTTAAAAATCTTAAGTATCTTAAAAATGTGATAACTATTATCATTTCTCAATAAATTCCAACCTCATAAACCGGACCAGCGCCTCCAGTGGTTTTTGCAAAGCAAACCATTCGACTCTTGTCCCATTTCCATAATAACAAATTATATTCAGGTCCTGCTGTTAAGGAAGCTAGGTGAACCACGTCTTGTGTAAATGCCAAGGACACATAATCTGATTTGGAGCCCTCAAGGTTAACTAAAGTCTTTCTTCGCTTGTTTAGCTTCACGTCGAAGATCGATATTGAAGGCATTTCGCCGGTCTGTGCCACCGCTGCATACTGTCTGAGCATAATCATTTATGAATAATAATTTTCAATCGTTTAAATTTTAATTAGTAAATGCCATTATTTAAAAACTTAAGAAACTATTCGAAGAAACGTCGGTACTAAAATTAGTTTCATATAACTTACTTGGTGGAAGAAACTGCTACTGCCGTTACGCCAGAACCTTTCTCGACACCATGAAGAAACTGCTGAGTTTTGAAATCTAAATTGTACATGATAACCGTATTTCCGGCGGGGTACAAAATCAAGTTGTTGTCCAGAAACCATGTTTTCTGGCCCTTAGTCTGGTTACTCAGTCCAAAAATATATTTAGGATGGAGGTTGGCGTAAGTGGCCATTTTGTTAAAGCTGCTCTATGGTTTTGCAACCCTATATATAGTTTAATATAGTAAATTATACAGAACTATTTTTCTTAGGTCCTTTTCCCATTGGAGTTTAGTTAAAAACTTTCACTATATGAAAGTTTCATGTCTGTATTTGCCTTTCGCTAAGTCTATTATAATTTTATATTTCCACTGCTGCCTCACCGCGTTGTTTTATTTTTGCACTTTATTTGTAATTAAATTGTGGTTAAGTTGAGGTATGTATGATTTTTGTAGCCAATTCTTCCGGTGTGTTTACTCAGTAATTAAAATGAATATAGATCAGGTTCAGGAATGCAGAGTTACAAAAAGTTCAGAGGTATTAATTAATATGATGAAATTCCTTCACGAATTTGTTCGAAAATTTCGAAATTCTGTATTTTCAAAAAATGCTCATTGAAGCACTCGTCATTTCCTGTTCGCTCGTAAAATTTGAACAATTCGTAATAACGATCTGACATTTTGTAAAAAAAATGATTTATTTTAAATCGACAAAAATATCTTGTTGCTACGTGAAATCGTGTTGATCAAACTTGGGGTAGTATGCAAATTGTTACTGAAATACTGCAAAGGCGTTTCCATGGATAGTTTCTTATCCAGAACAAACTCGGCAACTTTCCCATCCCCGTTCTCACTCACCTGTTTGCGATAACTTGCAATCCTTTCGTGACAAGATTTTGTTTGATCTATTTTTGGTATTGATGGAAATGCCAGGTCTTCTGAATGTAAATTAAATAAATTTAATACTTCATATCATGAACGTTCGCTTTAAAATCCTGGAAATATTTCTCTCTGGAGATGATCCTAACCAGACATTATATATGAATACAGTGAAGACATCTTTGTGTCTGAAAGATATCCAAAGCATCTATGTACATATAAGAAAGGTTTAAAATACTGAAGAAACGTCAAATTAAAAAGATCAAAATCAAGTTGAATATATTTATAGAGATCCAGTATCAGTGTGGAGGTTATAGAGCATGTATTAAATTCTATAGATATTGGCACTCATCGTCAGCTATAAATCGAATAAGTATCTAAATAAGTTCGAGAGATTGCTTTTAATGCTCTCCTCATGCCGTGAGGTCAGACAATGGCGGCAATGATAACATGGGGTTAGACTGCATAGGTAAGTACAGCATTGTAGGATTCAGGGATCTTGCCAAAACCAAAATCAAAGCCCGTCTCCCGTCTGGCTGCTGACGCTATTCTGTCGGTTAAAAGAACGATGGGGAAATTTCATCACTTGGGTAGAAGGTAAACAAAACCGTTTTTGTCGATGCCAAAACCCAACGTAAGCCGATGGCTTATTGTGTCGATGACGGTTCAATTGATTTTTTTTCTATAAATGTTATGATACCCTGAATGACGTTAAGAGTGTATGAGGTTAAATTTAAACATGACGGCAATGTAATTCATGAATGATTGAGAATAATGTACACTCACGAATAATGGAAAATAATGCATAAAGTTCATATTGAACGATAGCGAATAACAATCCAAGTAGTACAAGCAAATGATTTGATTTTGCAAAATGGTAGCACATTTAATTTACTTTTATGTTCATATATTCATTTTTATTACTGTATAACGGGATCATGTTTGGAATTCCAACTCTCCAAGCAATAGAAACGAGTTCACATCGGCGTTGTCTAGTATAGTACTGTAATATTCAAGTATTATTATTTTCTTCCCCCGTCGGAAACATGCTCACCAGGCAGAACTTCGTGCATTATTATTATTGTGTCAGCTATAACAAGTTTTATATTATTATCATTTCGATAACGCTATCTTTTGTACATACAACAACCAAACTGGTGATGCTAAACGTGTGTGTGTGTGTGTGCTGTATTTATGTGTGAATCTATATAGGCTGAAGTCAGAGCACGGCGTCCAATTATTTGCAAAAACAAAATCATAAGTAAAAAGCAGATGATATGATTATACATTACTACATCTACTTAGTTAAGATACAATAATATGGCTTGTATCCAGTAGTGTGAATTAGTTGAACGGCTACCAAAGGCCCCATTCCTTCGTTGTTTAGTACTTAGTAGTAAGTCCTGTGTGTGTGTGTGCTACGACTGGTAAATATATATTTTAATTTCAAAGTTTCAATAAAGAAAGTTAATGCCTTGAAACAGATTGATACTCTTCTCTCTTGAATGTGGTTTCAAACTGAAGCTGCTGCTGAGGACCCACTGGGAACTTTCCAGTGTTTGATGTGATTTCTTTCTGAGAAGTGCTATGGTTACCTCCGTTCCAAGTTGTCAATGGGGATGGCGTACGAACGGCCGTGCTGTATTCAGATCCTGAGTAAGGTGACACATGGGATCCTCCGTTCCGTTCCTCTTTGTACATGGACTCCATGGAGTAGTGTGACTGATTGGACAGTGGCCTGTCATCATTAATAATGACGGCTGGGACATTCAAATGTGAATGTCCTGGGATACCCGATGACGTGTGCTGAATATCATGAATTACTACTGATTTCTGCTCCACGGACGTCTGTGATTGCCTTGAATTCGGTCTTGGAGGAAGATTCAACGTTCTGAATGCTTGTTGTGTTTTGGTCACAGTCGTCCTCCCGCAGTACTGCTGCAGTGCACGTCTCATTTTGATGCAGTCCGGGCACATTCTTTCATGATAATGCCTTTCACAGTAAGGTTCCCCTTCAAATTCGAAGAAGGAGGTTTCTTCCAAGAGCATGCTGCAATCCTATAATAAATTGATTTTTGGATTAAATTTAAGGATATTTTAAATATAGAATCACAACATGTTTTTAACATGGGAAGGATCACAAAAATTAGGTAATTTAATGAGCATTTGTCGACCTTTCATCAATAATTGATTATACTTGTTGCGCAATAGTTACAGGATCTAGTAGTAAGTAAATCAAAATGTGTCCAACCTTGCAGCGGAAGCAACTTGGATGCCAATCTCCTCCCAGAGCATAGAGACAATATGCATCTTTGATAGGCTGCTTACAGCCTTTACATTTAGGAGCGAACATATTCATGAAATCATCCACGCAATACGGTTTGCCGTCGTGCTCGTAAAATGCATTCTCAGCAAGTTGCTTGTTGCAGGCAGTACATCTAAAGTGCTCTGGATGCCAATTTTTCCCCATGGCCATCACTGCTCTCTATTTTGAAGAAATACAACAATTTTTTAGGTGTATCCCGAATATATTTGCTTAAAGTCTTATTACTAAATTCCCTGATTGGCACGGATTTGTTGGAATCGACCCCAATTTTAGTCAAATTGAATGTGCGTAATTTCGTACTTACATTGTCCTTGATAGGACCATGGCACGCGGCACACTTGGGCGAGAACCTTCGGTGGTAATCATCTTCACAATAAAGAAGACCGTTTCTTTCATAGAAATTATTTGGTGACAGGATTCTCCCACAATCAGAACAACTGAAGTGATCTGCATGCCATGTCTTCCCCATTGCATGAACTGGGTTCTGTGTGTAGGAATCAAATCACATTTTTGTTATTGTGCGTATACACACAACATACGCCTCTGTATATTTCTTGAGGACTTTAGGGTGCGACACACGAGCAAGAAGCTCTGCAAAACTCTTAATAGCAATTTATTACGTTACCCCATCCGTTATGGGCTGTTTGCACGCGTGACACTTGTGTGAAAACAACTTGTGGTAATCTTCCTCGCAGTAAGGATTTCCATGTTTTTCCCTGAAGTTCGTCGGCGACAATTGCTTACCACACTCCGTACATTTGAAGCATTGTGGATGCCATAATTTCCCCATTGCTCGTGTTGGATTCTATTGACAGGAATCGATGCCATTTGTTAGGCAGTTAATAACAATTATTCAGAAATAAAATAAAATTCAATACTAAATTCTGCAATTTAAAACCATTAATGATAATTATTATATGTAAAATTTAAAGTAAATACCTGATTAAATAACTCTGAATTTGATTGCTAATTTTTAAGGTTAAAAGCATCAAAATAAAAACTACAATTGTGTTAGGTATACTTGTAACATTTGTACCTCTTTAATAGGTCCATTGCAATTGAAGCATTTTGGAGAAAATTTATTATGGAAGTCATCTTCGCAGTATGGGATTCCATCCTTCTCGAAAAAGTTGCTGGGCGTTAATTTTTTGCTGCAAACTGCACATTTAAAGCAGTTCGGATGCCAGGTTTTGTTCATTGCATACATCGGGTCCTATACTCAATATTCGTTAGTGTCAGTATAATATTAACCATCCTAAATTGACATATTGTCAACTATTTTCTATGATCAAAAGGGCTATACTATACAGTAAATCCTGACAATATCCAGCATACGAATAATAGTATTAGATGTACCTCTTTAATAGGAGTCGAGCAGCCAGCGCATTTCGGAGAAAATTTGTTGTGATAATCATCCTCACAATAAGGAATACCATCTCGTTCAAAAAAGTTGCTCGGGCTAAGCTTCTTGCTACACACAGCACATTTGAAACAATGTGGATGCCAAGTTTTTCCCATTGCATTCAAAGCGTTCTATGTACGGAAATTTCATATCATTAGAGCAGCTAGCAATAGCAATATAATTACCTAATAAATAACGAAAGCAGCATTGTAGAAACTATTATTTAAATTTTTCTTCCAATATTTTACTTCTTTGATAGGCGCTTTGCAACCAGCACATTTCGGTGAAAATTTCTTATGATAGTCGTCTTCGCAGTAAGGAAATCCATTCTTTTCGAAATAAGTTGTAGGCGTCAGAACCTTTTTGCATTCAATGCACCTGAAGCACTGAGGATGCCAAGTCTTGCCCATGACACGCATGATATTCTAATTAAACGAACGATAAATTGTTAATACTAAAATTGTCATGTTTTGACTTTTTCACTTAAACTCAACATTGTCTAAACTCAACATTGTCTAAACGCAGCATCATCTAGTGAACTCTTCATTACAAGAACTCAACATTATCCAGAGACCTTTGAAAAAATTAAAATTCTAAAAATATGACTGATGAAGCTAAAAAATCCCATTTTATTGCATAATTACAATTATTACCCAACGTAAAAAATAAACTTGCCTGCTTGATGGGCAAGGAGCATCCAGCGCATTTCGGTAGGAACATGTCGTTGTAATCATCCTCACAATAAGCTTTGCCGTCTCTCTCGTAAAACTTATTAGGATTGAGAACGCAACCACATTTGGCACACTTGAAGCAGTTAGGATGCCAGTCTCTGCCAAGTGCGGTTGTTTTCTTACCCTGAAATAGACAAATTGGATCTTATACCTGCATTTATCTTTCCCCGAATCCGATTGCTAATTTTCTGTTACAGAGTCGCAGAGTTTGAGCTTTTCTTAATTACTGTTTCGCTCCAAAAATAACTACGAAAAATCACTGTCGTCCACCATCTGTATCTATATGTATATCTGTATGTACTGACAGGCAAAAAAACTGGTACAAAATAAAAACAACTTCAAAAGCTCATACATCCGTTATAGGCTTCTGACAAGCAGCGCATTTGGGAGAAAATAAGTCATGGTAGTCCCTCTCACAATAAGGCTTGCCACTCTTCTCTTTGAAATCTTTTTCAGGTAACATGACTCCGCATTTGGTACAAACGAAACATTCAGGATGCCAAACTTTTCCCAAAGCGCTAATATATTTCTGGAAATTGGATCAAAATACAATAATTAGCTTCCTATTATGCTAAACTTGTTATTACAGTGTCACTTCTAAAAGCTTCAGAAAATGAAAAGAGGCAGGTGGTGGTAAAAATACATCAGGTATACGCTTTCCACAGGCTCCACAGGGAGGCAAAAACAAATGTTGATGGCAAGACTTGCAGTAAGGTTCTCCATCATGTTCCAAGAAGTATGGTGGTCTTAATTCCTTGTGACAATTGGCACAGCAGAAGTGCTCCGGATGCCACATGTGATCCATGGCTGTGACCAACTGTAAATTATTGACAAATGATTGTTAGGGTTCATGTGCGTAGGCTGAGCTAAAAGCTATTCTGGAACTCTAAGTTTGTTTATACAACGCTGACACAATAATTGTTTTTTGGATTTATGTTGTTGTTGTGTATGGATTAGTGAGGATAATATTGACGAGAACAAGATAAACGAGCAGATTAACTAATTGTGTTAATGACCAGAATATTTGTCAATGTTAATTTTACATCTCAGATTAATTATCTTAGATATGAAGGATAGGATATCTCAGATTGTTCATTTAGCAATAAGTTTTGAATTCAATGTCTTCTGTGATTTTGTTTGAACGGTACCAATATTTCCGGAAAATAGTAAATCCTTTGTTATTTACGGTATCAGTATGTTAATTGAAGTTATTATTATCTATTTAAGTTATTCTTACGCTAATTAAAGTTACAATTAAGCTCATTAAAGTTATTGTTAAGCTAATTAAAGTTATTGTTAAGCTAATTAAAGTTATTGTTAAGCTAATTAAAGTTATTGTTAAGCTAATTAAAGTTATTGTTAAGCTAATTAAAGTTATTGTTAAGCTAATTAAAGTTATTGTTAAGCTAATTAAAGTTATTGT
>JAQGAK010002436.1:0-20433 GCA_034696945.1 Lipothrix lubbocki
TACAACATGTTTCCTGGCCCTGAAGCTCAGCCTTTCGCTCCCCCGACTTCCAACAACCTTGAACCAGACATTCCCTCCACGACGTTCAACGATTTCATCGCGTCAAGCAATTCCTTTCGTCCTTTGCAATCTACATCCAACGGCTCTAATTTTTTTCACAACAACAACAACAACAATTCTTTGCGAATGGAACGAGCTCGCTCTGTTATACCACCTCTATTACGCCCGAATAATATTTTTCGTTGCTCCTCAGCTCCTCCAGAGTTTGATGAATGTGAGTATTTATTTATTAACACAATGATTTGCCTATCTACTTATTTATTTTCATTCGTAAATTTATAATAAATTAGTTATCTATTTTTCAATTAATGTTACGTAGAACAATTCTGACAAACTTTATTTAATTCATGCGAGCTTTCAGTCTTAATTATTATAAATTACAATATTTATTATACAGATCCACGAATGCTAAATTACCGAAATAATGACTGTATATTAGAAATGGATGAATTAAACTCCCCGAATCATTCTCAAAATCAGCACACTGGAAATGAAGCTGAGTCGGCTATAACTGAACTCTGTGGTCCTTTACGCCCAAGAACATGGGCTGACCCCAGGGTCACTCCGGCTGTTACCCGCTCACAAACCCGAAAGAGAAATAACAGCCGTCCGTGAAAATGTACTTGCTTGTGTTAAACTTATTTTCGCCTTTCCTATTTACGAATTTATAAATACTTGTTTATGATGATTTATTGATTCTTCCAAATTAACATACAAATGAATTACAAACAAATAATAATTATCACTATAAACTATACAAATATAATTTTTCTTCAATAAAATACAAAATTGGTTGTTGTCAAAATATTCACTTGTCTAACTTATTTCTCTTTTCAAATATTTGTGCCATACGTTCGTATACAAAATTTAAATTTTAGGAACTGTCTTATATCCCATGTGGTGGACGGGCTTACGCTAGTATAATATACCCTTAAATGCACGTATTTCGGTCATTTATTTTAAAACTCAAAAATAATACTTTTAAAATTAGCAAATGCAAAATGTGAAAACACCAATCTGTAGAGAATAAACTTCCCACCCACTGATGGGAAAAACAAATCTCCAGAGTATTTAATTTTTTTTTAAAAAAAAAGCAAACGAATCGAAAAATCCTAAAAATATGAAAAACACAATCTCGTCGGGTTTACGTTTAAATTTAGTACATTTAAATATTTTTTAAAATTCTTTTAACAATGCAGCGTGGTGGGGGACATGTTAATAATCAATTTCCACCACATTAAACAAAATTTTAAAAAAATTGATTTTTGGTCAAAATTTCGAAAAAAATCGATATTTTTATTTTTAAAAAAATTTTATTTCACAAGCTAGGGAAACATCTTCTCCACAACATCCTAAAATATTAAGTGCTACAAAAATCTAATGAAAAAGTTATTAGTAAAAAGATAAGGGTACTTTTTCTGTCATTTTTGACACAAAATATCTAACAACAACAACTTTTACATGTATGTATATGACATGTGTTAAATACAAAAAATACACATTTGTAAAAGCTTACATCCCAGCACTGGAGTACACCAGGAGAATGAATTCTTCGCAAGAATGTTAACAAATACATCAAAAACCAAGACCAGATATAAAATATAAGAAACTCTTATACCCGGGTATTCTGCCGCCCTACCAACCCGAAAAGCTATTTACCGGCTTGGTGACAAATAACCCGAAATTAAAAGGTTAAAAATGTGTAAATACACATAGAATTATAAACGTAGACCTATAAAAACCGAAAATTATTATTATGAACCCGAAAAAATCCGAAAATCGGGGCATCAATTATTACGAGAATAATTTTCAAATCTGATTGCAGAGACATACACTTGACTAAAAATACCATTTTTATCGATATTATTTGAAAATTAAAAAAACCGAAAATCGGAGTTTTTTGTATTTAGCAACTAATTTTTAAAAAATCGCCTAAAGTTGAAATTTTTGCAAAAACGCCTAATAATTTTACTCTTTTTGGAATGTGCAGGAATAATATTACACGGGTTCTAAACCATACAATAATTTCTTGCCAATAATATGTCAACTGATTTGAAAATTGTACGTTTATTTAAACATTTTTTGTATTTTAACAATTTGTGGTTTTTTTAATTGTTTTAAATTCTACTTATTAATAAAATAAAAATAATTGTATTGTATTTTAATTTTACCTTCCTAATACGTGTTGAGGAATAAATGCCTAAAATCTACATGTAAATTATTAGTAATTTAGTCAAATATTATAATAAACCAAATATTCTTAAAATATTATAAAAAAATCAAAATGAAAAATTAGTTAAAACACACATTATAGCATGACGCATCCAAGAAACCCCATACACTGGGGCAGGTAACGCAACAACAACGAATTTTCAATCCATTCTTTGTTGACCTTGTTGGTACACTTAAATGTATTAAGCCATTGCAAATAAAATTTGCACAGAGTTTTCAATAAGAATCTTTCCTCTCTACGACTCAAAAAAATCCGCGATAAGGCTTCTTGGGCTACAAAAATAAATTAAATAATATATTTAATAAAATGTGAATATTAATTTCTTATTAAAGCGTTGTTATTTTTAAATTACACTACATACCTGTTACATTCCGAAGCGCATGGGTGGGGGCCTTAGACATCCAAGTATATAATGCAAGCAGAGAAGTGGAATTATTTTTGTTAAAAATAAATCGAGCTTTCCTGGTAAGGAGCACAGCGTGTCGTCTTTTTTGCTTACATGCTGAAATCAACAAAATACAAGCATATGTACATTATGTCACTATTACGGGAACGCATACATGTAAATGCTATTCAATGTAAAAATACTTACATAGCCCTGTGTCGATTTTTTTAGTCGTGCAGTTGTATGAACCATTTGGGAGAATTACGGTTGCATTACGCATATTTTGATTAGTTTCCACTCGAATTTTACTGGAAGCGTAAACATTGCAGAAAAAATTATCAAACTCTTTATCCTTCCTGATTTGGCTCATGTCAGTCAGAATCCTAATGGAATTTTCTGACTTCGAAATTTCAAGCCTAAGTTTTGCTTTGGCCGGAAAGACTTCCTTGACGACGCTGGTTACGTTGAATGAAACGGGATGATTAGTAGCTATAGACGGTTCAGCCGACGGTGAGGATAAATTGTGGGGATTTTTTGTGACTAAGTCATCCTTCAACAGTGCTGTGTACTTTTCAGTAGATGAGAACGATTGTACTAAAAACATAAAAAATACAGTATATGCATACGCGCAATAAGTAGGTAGGAATAGGCACATTGGATATGACCATTGCATATGTTAACAATTTATATGTACATACCTTTTGGCCAGTCGGGAAAGGAAGGGATTTTTGTTGTATTATAAGCCGGCGTTGTCGTACTCACGTCAAGTGGATTTTCTTTTCGCAAGAGAATGGTAGTAATTGTCGTTCTTTCAGGAATTGATTCTTTTCTTTCTTTTAAAGTTACTGCAGCTTCAGGGAAAGTATTTTTAAACGTTTTTAGTCCATAACATTCAGCGTACCGTTTTGCGAAGAAAATATAGGTATCTGGTTTTTCTGCAATTTTACTGCACTGGTACTCCATTTTTAGCGAAACATAAAAACTATTTTTCTGGGAAATACACATTCTACAAAACTTGTATTCCGTAGTTTCGCTTATAAATTTACACGCCACAAAGGCAGCGAGAACGCTTAAAATTAAAATAATCTTCATGATTATTCTTTCAAGTATACTTGTAAACTAAATTGTATGATAAATTTACGTACTAAAAATTTTCATATAGCCAGATGCTCTAACTACTAAAAAATTAAATAAAACGCTTCTGTCAGCGTCTGAATTATTCCTACTGTAGACTTAAAAAATATTATATAGATATTATTATACGTTGTAATATAAACCATCGTCATTCTCTATATGGTATTTATAATGATCCTCTGTGCATTCACACGACGGAAAGTATCTATGTGGATACTTAAACATGATCCTGAAGCATGATATGCATATACAATGCATAGGATAGGGTTCATATCTAAACACCTCAATTTTTTCTGTCTCATCGTATACATAATAATCATATTCGTTAACATGCCAATAACAACACAATCTGTCTCCTAAACAAATTGTTCCTCTTGACCAATTTAATGGCTCTGTGTATTCATTAAGATTGTATTCTAGATACGTCAGCATTATGATCCCCCGAACTTTTTTCTAACTCTAATTGCGATAAAAATCTATATGTACATTTACATTTAGGAAATCCCTCTAATAAAGCTTTGTCAAAGCAATAGACACAGTAATGATGGCCGTCGTTATAACTATCCCATAAAACATATTGAAAGCACTTAATTAATTCGTTTTCCCCTAATTTATATTTTGCTTCACATTTATCGCCATAACAACAATTTTCGGCGTTATAGTTTATTTTAACTGTGGGAAACCATGATGATCGGTTAATATAATGTTGTAAAAAAAGACAGCAACTGATTTGTTCGTCAGAGCTTTCATTTGCCATGTTTAAAATAATTATATTCTAGCAATTACAACCTATATGCTGCGGCGACAGATCATCAACAAACTGAAATAATTGCCCAAAACAAAAAGGACAAAGCTGATGATTTCCGTTTAAAAATGAATAATATTCGTACGTACCATGGCTGCAATTATTATACAGTTCCGGTTGACAACCTGGGCTGCAGCAATGAAATTGTAATCCTGATGTCTTGCAAATCCACAATTCCCTATTATTAAAATCTTGATCAGAGTGGGATAATTTTAGCTCTTCGGCAAGCTGATAGTCGTATGTACATTTCATACAATAGTACTTGTCTTTCACTTTATATAAACACAATTCAGTAGTGTATGTTAACCAATGGCGGATACAATCGCCACAAGTCAGGTCGTTAATGTTATTAAATTCTGTTCGGGTATGAAAATTTTCACTCAACGTCATTATTAATTGTACACCTACAGTTTAAAGCTTTGGGTTTTCTACTGAAACCGAATTCTAATCGTTTGTAAAAACAAGTCCTACAAAACGAATGACGAAAATTGTGAGCAAACGCGAAAGTTGGTACAATTTCATTAAAGTAATCAAATTTATAGTTAACTGACCTGCAACCGCAGCAAAAATGATCTTTCTTATTAAGAGGCTTTTCTAAATACAAGTAATTGCAATTATAATTCTGGCTTAAATAAGATTTACGTATATTTCCCAACCTTTTTAAATCTAAAACACATTTAGCGCAAAAATTGTTATTCCCTATGCTATAAGTATTTAAATCTTTTGTTTTACCTAACCAAAAGTATCTACACCAAGAACACTCTAGCTCTTGCTTAGAAATCGGACAAAAGTTTATTGTTTGACTTTGTATATCTATAAATGAGTCAACCATTGCAACCACATTTTAATTGAGTCGGGTTCCTAGCTTCAGTTTCCGCAATAGTTGAGCAAAAACAACTTTGACAAAGTTTATGAAGAATATTATGTGCGTAAACAAACGCGGATACTATTTCTTGATTTTTAGAAAATTCTTTATTTTTACAGCTGCAACAGCTAAATTGTTTCGAATAAAATGTTTTAGGTAAATATGACGATAAGAAATTTGAATTTTGTTCAGGAGTTTTTTGTTTAATTTTCAAAATTTCCTTTAAATCTTTGAAACAAGTTGAGCAAAATGATTTTCCAAAAACCTCAACTGTATGCAAATGTCTAGCTTCAAGAATCCAAAAATGGTTGCAAAAACTACAGGAAAGATCGGATAGTGAAATAGGAGAAAAGTTTATTGTACGCCTTATCATTGTAAGACTGATGCTCCTAACATTTTGGAATCCGTATTTATACGTTCACATGAAAATACTTACGAACAACGTAGGAGCAAAAAATAAAATGCTAATTGCAAATATCACTTATTTTACTTGATGGGCAACCAATTTGCAAGTAAGCAGGTCAAGATTTTATTTTTTTCAATATAACAGCAAACAATAATTAATTTTGCAAATTTGCAAAAGGAAAACCCTGACACGTTTAGTGTGTAATTTAAAAAAATTATTTTGCTCAAGCGAATGATTAATTTATGCCTCACAGTGTTCACCGGTTTATAAGGCTCGCTCACACATCTCTAATTGTGTATTTGCATTTTGTACATTGAATAGGCTTAATCATGGTTTCGTTATATGAAAACATTTTGGCTTGTAATAACTGTACAAATTTCGGGAACATTTTTTATTACAATTTTTCCAAGTCAGGTAATTACACATACATTTGTAAAAACGGGAGCGAAATTTTTAGTGAAGTTGCAATTAAAAGGATAACGAAGAGTGAATATTGTAACACGACAGATATTTTCCCCGTTGAGAACAAAATTACTTGGAGATTGTATCTTGAAATTATTTTGCTATGTATGTTAATTACAACTGTATTGTATGGCGTATTTGGAGACAGCGGTGAAAAGAACGTATTAGTGAAATCATCTGTGAAAGCAACAAAAAATGAGCAAATTAAAACGCGGCCAGAGGCATGAAATAAGCAGACATGAATAAATAAAACTACAGTAATATCACTAAAATTTCATTTTGTAATTTTTATTTATTTTTTGTTAATTTTAACATCACATTATACAGTGTAAATATTTAAAAAAAAATAAAAACACGATTAAAATGTACTACATATTTTTTTATTAATTTTTCTTCTCATTATTTTTGTCATCATTTTCATCTTCTTTGGGTTTGAGCACTAATTCTTCTTTGTAAAATTTTCCAAATATGTCCTCGTCATTTATTTTGGCTTTCAGCTCATACATAATTATTTTGCCATAAGATATACGGCTAACATAAAAGGTTTCAAGACGGAATTTTCTTAACCTACGTTTTCGAAAAATTTCCTTTTCCTTTAGTATGTACACTTCATCGCCGACGTTAAATACAGGTTTTTCATGCTGTTTAAACATCAAATTTCCGTATAAATTTTGATAAACTAAATCGGAATTATTTGAATCAATCTCCGCCGGTTTGAATGAATGAGCATAATGAGGTGTATTGTTTTTTGATGTGACTAAAGCGTCAAGTATAGATAGATATTCATTTTTTCCTGTTAATGTAAAATAACGCTCAAGCCTTTGTAGTACATAACGGAGGGCAATTTCGGCCATGCTTGTTTTGGAATCTGAAAATGAATGAAAGAGGGCGGAAATTCCATGCAATTTCATAAATGCTTCAAATTTCTTGCTTTTAAAGGAAGCCTCTTGGTCTGCCCAGATTAATTGCGGTTTTTCAGTTGAATTTTTAAATATTTTTTTAAATATGCGAATAACTTCCTCCACACTACGATTAACCATCGGTTCAACCCATAAAAAACGAGAAAATGTATCCACAATTATCATTAAATAATGATATCCGCGATTTTCCTTGCTGTATTTTGACACATTAGCAATATCCATAGCCCATATGTAATTTTTTGCTGGACTTAGCACACGTCGCCTTGGGTATTTATTCCTTGTAAATTTATGTATAGCAAATGACTTTAATCTTCCCAATTCCTTTGTCACAAATTTTCTATTTCCATATTGGGGGTTTGCGCGTAGAAACGACGATACTCCTGACAGGCTTCCAGGATTTTCTGGGTTCTTCCACGTTGTTTCTATATTAGGCATTATGAAGTCAAAATTTCTATACGGCGGTCCTTATCAATAGAAAGCAAATTGTCAAACACCGACACAATTACTAAGCTAATCGGTTCCGTAATAGCTTCTTTAAATCGTCCGTCCAGTGATAAAATACCTTGATTCACAGCATTCAATCCGTCAATTGTTGAAGTACTATTAAGATCAAACGAAAATATTGTGTATCCTCCCGCTGTATACAAGTCGCGTGGAATTAAAACAGAATTATTTTTAAATAATTCTCGGTACGCATGAGCAAATTCTTTTTTTGCAAAATCTACAGATAATGTTTGTGTAAGTGCGGAATTATTATCAACGTTTACCGTCAAAGACTCAATATTAAAATCTTTATACAAAAAAGGGTTTGTAGTAACACTTCCGCTTTGATTAGTTGTACTCACAAAGCTTAAATACATGCGGTTTGGTAAAGTTCCCCGAAATAACGGAATGTTATTAAGCTGTTGACTTCCAGTCGGAATAGTATGCATTTTCACTTCAAATTTGGGAAAATGCATTTTTATACCAGACGATTTTAAAATTTTTTCGTTGTGGTTCCATAAATTTGGATGAATTAATTTTTTACACACCATTAGCTGGCAATCTTCAATAATAATTTTAGCGTCTGTAGTCGCTTCTCCCGAAAATAAACAATAATCGTTCGTAGCCCTCGTAAGTTTAATATTGATATCGATATTTCCTGGTAAATATTGATTGCACGCAAATACGTCAGATAATATAGGGGACAAAATTTCGACTGAAGCACTTTCAGCAAATAACTTCCTTCGAGCTTCGAAACCATCATTTGCAGCTGTTGCATATCCAGGGTTCTTTTCTAATGTAAATAGAAGATTACTTTTGTCAACTTCACTAATATCAGGTGATGTAATTAGTTTAAAAAATGATTCTTCCGGATAATATCCATGGGAATCGCAAACAGGTTGAGATCCTAGGCTGACACAAACATCTGAGAAGAGCGAACAACCGCTAGCGTTTACTGGAGCATATTTAGCAGCAGCAGCTATTTTACTACCATCTGTTTTAACAATTTTTACTTTTAAATAGAGCAGCGATGATTTTAAATCCACGTAATAATTACTAGAAACATAATTAAATATAATTGGGCTAAGCTGATCATTACTAATTGCGTGGAGCGGAAATACGTTTTGATACTGCGTATGTATAACTGATGAGTCGCTAATTGGAACAGAATAACAAAGTTCTTGCCGAAATCCAGCTTTGGAATCTTTAAAATGGGAAACCTCCATGTTTATTTTTTAGTATTTTTGCGGAAAACTTTTTTATTTTTCCCTATGGATTTAGTTGGTTTTTTAACTGATTTGGCCGGTTTTTTTGTTTTATTTTTTCGGATAACTTTCCTCTTTTTCTTAAGCGTTGATTCACCCGCTGAAGTGGGGAACAGATTAATCTTGGAACGCATGTTTACGTTGCTTAAATAGCTAAATTATAACCGGCGTCGAAAATAGAAGTGACACGTCCAAGCTTTCGCTGCCGAATGGTAATGATCTTCCATGATGATCCGTCATATATATTTTTACATTTTCCGGATTAAAATGTTCGTCAAGTTTAACTTCTTTGGGAAGCGCCATTCTCTCCATTTCTCCATTCTTGTTTACTTTGTAGAATGCTAACGCGCTAAACAATTTCCCTTTGTATTCAGTAGGGTTAACACCATCCATATTTACTATTACAATGTGTGGATAAAAGTCAAATGCAAGTTTGCGTGGTAATATAAATGTTTTATCCGTATCCGAAAATACAAAATCCAATGGTAAATTAAATAATTCTAACAAAGAAGGGGAAAATGTTATTTCTATCCTCGATTCAGATATTCTATTTATAACGATTTCATCAAGCGAATTCTTTGCAAACTCTATATGAGTGTGCAAATTATTCCTGTACATAAGTTGATTCAATATCTGGACAAGTTGTTCTTTTGAATAAGACTTTGGCTCCAACAAGGGTAATAATTTTAAAACAAACCGCTTAAACACTCTATCCATGTCAAGTTCAATTTTATCTTCTTCCAATCCAGCAAATGCCGTTTCATCCACAGGCTTAACTGATGCTGTCATACCTGGTTCAAAAGTGTACTTATTAAAACCCAACATATCTGCAACATGTTCCGGAATGGAAAATCTGTACGCTGAGTTATTATGTATAGTCAGATTTGTAGTTGTTGCGCTGAAAAATGATTCGTTTGTTGAAATTGCAAAAACTATTTTTATTCCTTGATTTCTGAGACTTAGATTGGCTTTATTAATGAATGCTTGAAAGGTTCCAACATCGCGTGGAATATTCACAGTCTGCTCTTCGATTTGTTCAGTAAACGTAACGTACATATATGAATCATCAATCAGGAAATTTCGTAAATTTGTTTCCTTCTGCACTGCAAACTTGAAATCAGCAAGCGAAACATATATATTATTATTTTTAATTTTTGGAAAATTATTTATTCTATTTTGAAAGCAACTTCCATTGTTATTGGAATACCTATCACGCGAGGATTCGCTAGATAAGTATGTATGAAATACTGGAATCATTTGCATTTTAGAACTTTTTACGGACAAAAATAATTCACAGGAATCGATTTATTTACTATTGTTACACTGCGGAGACGTTAAGCAGATACACCACACTTTTATGGAATTTAAATATTGAGTGTGTAAACACCAACAGAATTCACATAATAAATGATTAGGTTCTCTCTTAAGTATATAAAAAAATGAATATGGTGGGTGAATTTTATTCATACAACGTAGCGAATGACACGTCCCTGCCTTTGGTTGTTGGATGTTGCAAATTGTCCACCTGTCATGCATTTGTTGCATGTCTTTAATCGAATTATTTATTTAATTATCAGAACTGCAAATACTTGAGTCACTTGTGCAATCATTAATTTCGTAAGTGCGAAGTAAACATTCACAGCTTGAAACGACTTGATTGTATTTAATTATATTTTTATTGTAGCAAATTTTGCATAATATATGGCTTGGTTCGTGAACGTAAATGTAAAATATCTGCGATTTAATAATTTTTCCCTTGCAAAATTTAGAATGACAATATTTAGATTCTAACGGTTTTGAATTGCCAACAATCCAATGATCTTGATTTTTATAAATTGATTTCTTAACTATTACATTCATGACGAGAATTTAGTTTTCCTGTGAATGACAGATTTTTTTGAACCAACAGCTATTATATTGTTAATGTATGTTTCGTATGTAATCCAATTTCTTTTAACTTTTTGTATGTCCATTGAAATACCGGTATTAGCGTTGTTATCACTTTTTAGTTCTCCTTGGCCAAAAATTCCACTCTCAATTTTCTTAAATGGATTTGTATCCTTGTCCTTAAATTGCTCGTTGTAATTTTCTTCGGTAACAATACGGTAAATTGTATACATAATTTATCCCAAAATCTTTTTTTTCACATCTCAAATCGTACACAATTCAATTTCTAGCAATTTATAAAGCATATAGCTAATCAAAATTTTTAATAGTGGTAAAAATTTAATTAAATTTTTTCGTGCTAATTTTATAGATTTAAAATTCAATCTAGACAATTTTTCAAACGATTTCTTTTTTCGCCGGTAGCAAGTTGAGTCTGAATTAAAATTAAAGTTTTTGTAGTTTAACACAACTTCACACAACGCTTTTATTTCATCGTCGGATGCAGAATTTATTATTAATTTCTGTTTATTTGGGCTTGCAGAATTTAACCTCGTTAAAAATTCAAGATGGCGATGGATCCGAGTCTCCGCCATTTCTAATAGGATTTTGTACATTTACGGTTTTATTTATACCACATGTTTGGTTTTGATCTCCATAAATATTAAATATACGGGTAGATTTATATGGAAAAAGTGAGTCACGGATCATAAATTCACG
Source organism: Lipothrix lubbocki (assembly GCA_034696945.1). Lineage (NCBI taxonomy): Eukaryota > Metazoa > Arthropoda > Collembola > Symphypleona > Sminthuridae > Lipothrix > Lipothrix lubbocki. Next base: position 11,623 of record JAQGAK010002436.1, read on the forward strand.
TGGTGTTTTTGTGTCAAAGCTTAAAAAACAATAACCGTGAGGTTTTGATGTGCACAATTCATAAACTTCTAGAAATCTTTTTGGATTTTTCATACACACTTGTCTACCTAAATTAAATGGTGACGTTTGATCCCGATTATTTTTTAGCAGAATTAGGTAGTGTAAATTTATGCTTATTGTTCTAAAAAACTTTGCAAACAGCGTATGCATTGTAATAACTACATTTAAATTTTGATGATGAGATTTGTGAATTATTAAATTTAATATGTACTCACTTTCGGCTTGGGAAAATTCAGTTGCAAAATCGTCTATAATTACTAATGAACCATTTTGTGCTAAAAAATCAAGATCATGTAAATTTTTTGTCATGACAACTTCTAAATTCTCTCTTTTTATTTCGTCATAAATTGTTTGGTCTTGTTTATATACAATAACAACACGCTGAAGTCTGTATGAATGTGAATTCATTAAAAATTCACGGTTTAAAATTATATCCCTGAATAAAGTACTTTTACCAGCGCCCGTTTTTCCACAAATACCTAACGTAAACGGTACTTGTAATTTAAAATCAATGCGATTATCCATTATTTCAGTTTTTTAAAATTTTATTAGTTTTTTTGCTATTTTCAATGCTGTACTTATTAATAACAAAACTATACTAATATTTTTTATTGCTTACATTATATTTTTATACATTTTATTGCGTCCGTCGGCGTTTAATAGGGATGTCAACCTCTTCTTCGGGACCTGGCAATATTGTCTCCACAAAAATTGATTCCAAAGCGTGTAGTAGCTGTTTGGTTTGGTTAAAAGCCAATGCAAATGTTGACCCGCTCCAATTTTCGAAATTACCAGTTGCAACTTTGGGTCGAAGAAATACAATAAAATCTGTTTTTGTACGTTCTACCCGAATTTTAATTTTTTTAGACGGACTTTCATAAACACAAGAAGCTTGCCAAAAAGCTGGACCGTCTTTACGTGTGAGCAAGGCTCCAGCGCAATTCTCCATGTCAGGAATTAAATTTAACCGCGAAGTATTTCCTAGCTGGTGAAGGATTTTCCGTAAATATTTACATATTGATGGAACGTCAGAGCTTTCACAGCTTAACCGGGAAGAGGGATACGCGCCATTGTTTTTATATGAAAAATGCACGTAGTGCTTGTTCACTGCGGGAAGAAATGTTGATCGGACCGACAACTTGCCAATATGACGAGTACTCGCGCTGTTAAAGAATTCGGAAGATTCCGGATGATTTTCGTCCTCAATTAAATTTTCTTCCACGTCGCTGAAATGATTCGTCAAAATAGAAACGACGTCTGCATCGTATAACTGGGATAAAGTTTTTGTAGTTTTATTGGAAAGTTTTCCGTTTTTATCAAATTCTTCTTGAATTGTTTTTGATAGAGTTGTGTCGACAAGAGAAGTATTTGAAGCCATGTTTAGAGTACAAAAGTTTCAGTAAACTGAGTGCAAAAATTTGCTTCCTTTTATATATATTTTCTTTTGCTAATTCCTTGACACGGTTTCAACGTGTTGTTTGTTCAACACACATGTAATTTAATTTATTTAGGGAGGACAATTTAGTTCAAGGATTTGTTTTGACGCTGATTTATTAATATTTTTTTGTTCGAAAGCAATTTTGCATAATGATTAATTTGTAGGGTAAATTAAATGTAAAATGTGTACGTAATAATCTCACATGCTTTTGAAAATTAAAATATAAATTATGTGTTGTATCGAAACGTGCACAAAAAAATATGCGATAATGAAGTTTAAATAATGAGTCGCGTTGAAATTAGTCACTATTGTTATAAAAAATGTGAGCCAACAACGTGTATCTGCGAAAAGCAATTAGGTTTTTTACGTAAGTATATTTAATAACACGCTCAGTCTTGGGCTTAAATTACTATGCGTTTGTCACTTCTACACTTTTCCTCTCATGTACACATTACCATGAATGTACATACCAAAAATTTCTCGTCCATGTACACACACAAGTTTGTATAAAAGCTGCAGCAAACGTGTTCTCACTCACTCACATTCTTCTGGCTTGCAAGCACATCACTTTCCGTTTCTGATTCGTATACGTTCTTACCTTTATCTCAACATGAGACACAAACAAAAATTTCCTTCAGTAAATCCAAATAAAAAGAATAAATTATCTAAAATTAATAATCGTGTAAAGTGTAAATTTAAAGATTGTAACCAAACATTTAAAAGACATCATAATATGAACATTCATTACGAAAAAGTACATAATTGTCAGCACTGTGGGGATACGTTTTTGGATTTAAAATCGCATACATGTGACCAGGAACAAGAACACGGTAAGGTCTTTAAATTTGATACCGTTGACCAAACTCATTTTCAAATATCTGGAAAAGCTCACAGAAATACTCTTGTCACGTTTAAAAATGTCCCGACCAAAAATTATGACGACGTTGCAGAATATTATTCGGATCATGAGGAAATTTTGACAAAACTTTTTCAAGATCTTTTAAACATTATGAAGTGTTACAAGTCAAGTGTAAGGATAGAAGTAATTTTTAAAGATGAAAAACTCGAAACACATATACAAGCTTTTATATCTCATGAGTACATTCCAGTTTTAAATTCAGATTTTATTCCAACATTCCTAATAACAGGCTGTGCAGCTCTTATTAATAATATAGAAATTTTTACGGAATTCGGAAGCGGGCTCATTGTAGAACTTATTGCAGGGATAGAAGTTTATGTCGGTCATTATCAACCAATTTTACCTAGAGCACAAATTTTTAAACTCCCCATGAAATTAAAAAATAAAAAGGGAATTTTAAATTTAGCTTTACCAGGTTCTAAATCATGTTTTTATTATGCCGTATGCTCTAGTTTGTATTACGATAAAGTTAAAAAAAATAAACGAAATCCCAGCAGTTATAATTTTTGGGTAAACAATTTAGTTACCGTGGACGTTTTGACGCCTATGCCGTTAAATTCAATAAATAATTTTGAAATAGCTAATAAAATTAATGTAAACGTTTATGAATTTCATTCTTCAGGGGATTGCACTCCGTTATTAATAAGTAAAACTAATTATCCGAAACATGCTCACCTTTTACTCGTTAGGAACAAGTTAAATGAATTTCACTATATAGGTATCTATTCTTTATCTAAATTTTTTCGCAAAGCTTCTATGACAAAATCTTACTATTGCCCAAAATGTTTGGCTAAATTTAAATCTGAAAACAAATTCAATACACATACGAGCATGTGTGGTAAAGCAGAAGGTCCTGCTCTTTCATTTTCAAAAGAGAAATATATGAAATGGAATTCATATTTCATGCAATTAGATATAAAAACGTTTATTACATATGACATAGAGACTATTAATAAACCGTTTTCACCCAATGAATTAATGCTTGAAAAATATCATAAAAATATAAAGCAAAAATTAATCAAATCATCATCGTCAAATCAAAATGTGTACACAAGTTACGATATTAAAACCAAACTAGAAATTATTTCATACAGTGCTGCAATAGTTTGCAATAACGGACTTGTAGAGTGTAGTTATTATTCAGGCATTGGGGCTGGAAAGCGGCTATTAGAAACTTTGATTCAATATGCATACAAAGTAAGAAACATACTTAGAACTATTAAGCCTATTAAATTACCATCAGCAGCAATTTTACAGGATTTGTTATCTAAACGAATGTGTGCTATTTGCGAAGAACATATTTCTATTGATGAGAAGCCTTGCCTTCATCATGAACATGCTAGCTTATTATGTCCCGATTTAAATAACGATTTGAAAAATGATTCAAATCTGATTGGACTAAGTCATAATGCATGTAATTTATTGGCTAGAAAATGTACTAAAGCTCTAGCTTATGCTCATAATTCAATTGCATTCGACAACTTGTACGTTTTAAATGAAATTAATAGTACAAACATTCATTCTATACAGGTTACTCCAAAAACCCAATCAACTTTTTCAAATGTAATAATAAATAATGTTTTAAATCTGCGAGATAGTATAAATCTATTGCCAGGGTCATTAGATGATTTAGTAGAATCGATGAAATCAGGTTTGTCAACTATAAACGATTTAAGACAAAAGTTTAAAATTCTTGATAATATGTTTGGTGGATTGAGCGATAACCAGCTAGTATTATGTACTAGCAAATTAAAGTTCCCTTTTAAATATTTAGATAGTTTTGACAAATTAAATCCAGAAGTCGGTTTTCCATCAAAAGATTATTTTTTTGACGATCTTAAAAACCAAGAGTGTACAGATGAAAATTACCAAAAAGCTAGAGAGGTTTGGCAGGAATTTAATTGTAAATGCTTTGCAGATTTTTTACGTGTTTACAATATTTTTGATAATGGACTTTTAGCCAGTGTAATTTTGGAATTTAAATCAAATGCTATGAAACAATTTAAAATTTGTCCCTTATGGAACACATCTCTTGCTGGCTTTGCATTTAATGCTGGAATGAGAAGTATTAAAACTCCAATTGAACATGTTCAGCAAGCCGATGTTTACTATTTTTTGAAGAGGGCGCTGAGAGGCGGTTTAAACGGTATTAACATACCTCTAGAAGTCGGTAATTCTCGTATGGTAAACGGGTCAAATTTTGATTGTAATTTACCCCAAAAGTATATTATTTCTACTGACCTTAACAGCCAATATTGTTATCAATTATCCCAACCGCTACCAACAGGAAATTTTAGATTCTTAAGTAAAGATGAAATTACAAGCTTTGATTTATTTTCTCCTAGCAATGTAGAAAAATATTGGAATAACCCGCTAAATAATGGTAAAGGATACTTTGTGGAGGTAACAATTTCATGCAATGATCCAAAAGTTCAGGACAGATTAAATTTATTACCAATGGTTAGCGAAAAAAAAATTATTAATTATTCTTCTATTTCACCAGTTCAAAAATATTTAGTTGAAAAATACGGTACAAAGGCGGGAGTTTTCAAAACTGAAAAATTACTTATGGATTTTGAAAAAAAATGTACATATGTCACATATTATTACAATTTACTATATTATCTTCATTTAGGCTGGCATCTTGATTGCCTTCACGCTGTTTTAGAATTTTCTGAAGCATGTTACTTAAAGGATTTTATTGATAAATGTGCAGATTTAAGAAAAGAGGCTAAAAATAAGTTACAAGATAAAGTAGCTAAAGCTATTCCGAATAGTTTTTATGGCTACACGGCTATAAATTCTAGTAAACACTTAAGTGCGAAAGTTTGCCTCAACCGTTTTGATGCTACAAAAATTATATCAAAACCCAATTTCAGAAATTTTCAGTTATTTGGCAAAGATGTAAGTGTTATGTTTTCTAATAAAATTCGCAATAAAATCATGTTGCCGTTTTATATATCTATAGTCGTTTTAGAACGAAGCAAGCGAGAATTATGTTATTATTATTACTCTGTTTTGGTGCCTAATCTTAAAGAGACAAAATTATTAGCGTTTGATACCGATAGTTTGATAATAAGCTGCACAAGTAATAATTTATTTAAAGATATTAAAAACATGTCCTCACATTTAGATTTGAGTTTGATGCCTGTTGACCATGAATTGTATTCCAATGAAAATGAACGTAAAATAGGAAAACTTAAAGTCGAAGAAATTATGATATCTGAATTTGTAGGACTTAGGCCGAAAGCGTATAGCCTTCTCATTAGGGATTGCAAAGGCAATGAATCTAGTATAAGAAAATCAAAAGGAGTAAATAGGAATGCTATGCAAAATTTAACGCATGAGCGATATAAATCTGCCCTAATTAATTCTACAGAAGAGATGGTGAATACCAAAATGCTAAAGCAAATTGAATCGTCAATGTATTCAATAGCTCTAACTAAACGTGCTTTTAACTCACTAGACTTGAAAAGATATAAAATCAGTAACAGTGAAACTTTGGCATTTGGTCATTATAAAATTAATGAATTTTTAGAGGACGAAGCTATACTATTAACTTGAACGTGCTATGTACTCTTTTTAAAAGGTAAATTGCTATGATGTATAATAAAATTAACTAAAAAAAATCACGCATGTGTATGTAAATAATCGGGTGGAGGTGCATGTTTAAATAGCTACAGTAGTTTAAAAGTTGTATAAAAGGGAATACATGATCTGTATACCGGAGCATTTATGTGTTATCCTTCTCTACTCAAACTTCTTTATCCGTCTTTTTGTAAAATCTTTTTCTAACGTTATTGCTGAATTTTGAAAATAAACCATTGCAATATGGAAGTTTACTTGAGAAGACTTTGCCCTGAAGCCAAACTCCCTACGAGGGCGACTGATAAATCTGCAGGTTTGGACTTATTTACACTCAAAAACTTAACTATTGAGCCAGGGAAGGTTGCCGCGATTCCTATCGGTTGGGCTATTGAACTTCCGCCAAACACTTTTGGTATAATAATGTCCAGAAGCAGCGTCGCCCTTAAGGGCTTAGCAATTCTAGGTATGCTTTCTTTTATTGTTTCAATGCATTTTTTGTAGACTTTATGTTTACATAAAGTTTATTATTTATTGTTTTTTTACGTAATTATTTACAGGAGGATGCATTGATTCTGACTATAGAGGAGAGGTTCGTGTGTTGGCAATTAATTTGTCAGACACCGCGATAAATTTCAAAAAATACGAGAGGTTTTCTCAAATCGTTATAACAAATTGTGTACTACCGGAGCCAAAAGTATATGACAGGCTTTCGTCTACAATACGTGGATCCTCGGGATTTGGAAGCACCGGCAGTACCTAAGCTTCCTTATAACTTATTGTTTAATTATTTTCATCAGCAATCTCTTTTCCTATTTTCCTAAATGCGAGTAATTGATTTGTGTGAATGCAAATTTAATTGTGTTATAATTCCTGTTTATTAATAATTCCTGCACGCTAGTAGTTCTCTTGTCTTGAATTTGTAGTGTAGACCGCTTCACGCTTACACCCCTGAGATTTCCGAAAGGGAACAATGTTCATTATAATCATTGTTTCCTTTCTGAGATTTCTTTGGTGTATGTGATTGAATCATCGTGGATAATACAGATCAAGAAATTATTTGTCACAAATTATTTGGACTATTATGTATGTATACAGCTTGATGCGATAAAATACATAGTAAGGATTGGAACATTCTGATTGGCTTAATAAAGTGCCATCTGTATTGAAGGCGTTTAAATAAATATAACTGGATTGAGCGCTATGATAAAATTTGAATCCTACTTTATATTCATAGTTACATACTACTAATGGTAAGTAAATAACAATTACCTAATCACATACGTTTGCATATTAATTGTATCACTCTCCATGTGTATGTTTATCATTGTATTTGGATGTAGGTGTAGCATATGTCAATGAGCAAGCATTTGTGTCAATAGGAAATTCTTATTTACTTTCAGATGCCGGTCATACTGTCGCTCCAAGCATCGTTCATGTCCAGCCTAATGGTCTATTCTCATCATCATCACACCCACCACCACCACCACCAATTCAAGAAGTTGCTTCCGCAATGGGATTCCCAACCGATCATTGGAATTCGTCCAAAGTTCTCATCCTATCTTCGGACAACTTCCCGCCTGGTGAACTCGAACTTGTCGCTGGGAATGCAGCTGCTACCAACCCGAAGTCATCAGGGCCGGACACGATTCCTCCAAATACTTCAACTGCTATTGTTCCTGCCGTGGCTACTAGTCTGTGCGTTGACGAAAAAGGCCATGATACTACAGCTGATGTTTGCAAGCCGGCGGAAGATCCAGCGGTAAATAAAATGTTGACGTGTTATTATCGTACCATTAGTCATGAAGGCAAAGAACATTCTTTTGTTTACATTAAACGTATGGGAAAGATTGTAAATTTAAATGTTACGCGAATCCCATGGCTGATTCAAAGATTGGCTTATTATTATTCAGTGAAAGGAAATGATATGAATGCAATAATTTCGGCACTTGATAATTGTGCAAACATCTTTTAGAATGTTCTTAAGGAAATTGATGTTCGCGAACTTGATTTGTAAAAAACGTAATCCTTCCATTGAACAATTCTTGACACGTTTGTTTTTAATAAATTTGGAGACGTGTCGAAATAAATAATATTAAACAAAATATGTTTTCGATGATAAATGAAATAATTTTTTTGTCATATGATAGCATAAACCGTCGCATGTAATTATTTCTAAAATATAAAGTCCATCATAGAAATCATAAAAATCATAGAAATAATTTTATAATTACGTTTATAGAGCATACAATCATATTACTTTCAAGGTTAGGAAGGGGAAGAGAGGGGAAAAGGATAGGAAAGGAATTAGGAAGGGAAAAAATATTATACGGGTTGGGAGCTTGGCAGAACCCCCTTTCCCTCCTTCCCGTCCTTCCCTATATTCTGCTAAGCATATGGGGAAGGGAAGCCGCACGTAATTAATTGATTTTATTTTGTTGATCAATCGTAATCAAAGCTGCAACTTCTACTTTTGTTAGTCCATCTCTTGTCTATAATATTGCTATTCTTATTGTGGAAAAAACTTAAAATTAAAAATGGCAAATCTTGTTCTGTTTGGATATTAAAAGACCCAAAGCTTTTACAAAAATGGGTTGCACTGCAAGTACGTTAGCGACTTTTACGCAATTCAACCCGAATTGTTTAAAAACCGTTACAATATTCGTCATTGGTATCAGCACCGGAAGAATTTCAAGGGAGACGTTGCTCAAAACGATCCAGAGGGTTTTTTCAAGCATTCGGCAAAATACTTCCAAAACGTGTTGGACCTGACCAAACCAGTGGGAATTTGTTTGCTCAACCCGAAAAC
>JAQGAK010002437.1:0-20427 GCA_034696945.1 Lipothrix lubbocki
TTTCAGAAAAAAATAAAATGTGTTCAAAATTTTGAATTTTCCCGCCAAAAACGGGTCAAAATTTTGAAAATGGTAAATTTGGTCCGAAATCTGTTCTTACGATTTCTGGACCTTTCGAATGACGTATTGGGGGTCCTATTTATTATATTTATTATTTATTTATGTATTTAATAATAATAATTTGTGTTAATTATTATTTATTTATGTATTTAATAATAATAATTTATGTATTAATTATTATTTATTTATGCATTTAATATTAATTATTTATTTATTTAATATGTATTAGTAGTAATGACTTATTTGCTATTAAACAGGGTGGACTATCAAAAGCGGAGATCAAAGAATTCATGGAGGGTCGTGATGATGCGAATTACCAAGACCTCGAAGGCGCTTCCGGAGTTTACAAAGCGCTTACAGGGTTTGTTCCTTATAACAGGAAGTTTGAAATCTCACAAAGTCGGTTTCAGATCGGTAAGACTTAAAATAAAATATCTCAACATATTATACGTGAACCAATTTATTTGATTAATTTAGTAATTTGAATTAATTTTGTCGATTGCTTATTTTATAGACAAAACTTATATCCTGGGGAGCGGTGCTTATGGAATTGTCTATAAAGGCCTCCTTGATGGAAAGCCCATCGCAGTAAAAACTATGAAGGATCATGGGGACAATACCTACTTGAAATCCTTACTTGCGGAACTAAAAGTCATGATTTATTTAGAGACTCATGGGAACCTAATTAAATTGATTGGGGCTCATACGAGCAAATTATGTAAAGGTGAGCGCATACGGCAAACATATCGTCGGCGAAGTATCAAAAACTAATAATTTATGTGTTAAAGGCATAAAAATTGATACTTTGGAACTTTGCCGACGATATAATATATTAAATATTAAAAAAATATTACTAATCTTGGGACTGGGTAGAATAATTTTTCAATTTATGCATGATATATATAATTCGTTATTGGGCTTTGGATAAAATGTCAAATTTAATTAAAAAAATTATTATCTCTATTGGTTATGCTTAGGAAAAGTATACGTTTTCGTCGATTTTTGCCCGCTTGGAAGTCTCGAAAAGTTTTTAAGAACTAACCGGGCGACCGCATGCTTGGAAGAAGCTCCGTAATTATTTCGATTTTGTTGTATAATTTATTTTAAGCAATTTGTATGCATATTTATAAATCTGTTGTGCTTTTAATATTTTTTTCAAAATTTAATTTATTATTAATGTTATTTCTTTAATTATTTCAAACTTTTATGTTTATTTATATGTCTTTATTTTTTATTACAGAATATATAGTAAAATCGGTGTTGCAAGTCTTCAGAGCACCATTACAATAAAAGATCTGTACAACTGGTCCATACAGATTGCCCAAGGAATGGCATATTTAAGCAGCAGGAAGGTACTTTGTTTAACAAAGTTCTTTTTCAATGTGATTTAAACTACCTTTATGTACCGATATGACGTTTAAATTAACGGATTTTATGTGCCGTAAATCAGGTAATCCATGGTGATCTTGCAGCCCGAAATGTCCTGCTGACAGAATCCCGTGTGGCTAAAATCACTGATTTCGGACTCTCGCGTCGCTTGTATGACTATGCGGAGTACGTCCGAAGAAAAGAGGTAGGTAGCATTTAATCTTTTTATTTTGTTAAATTAATTAAACGTGAAAAGGTATTTGGGTTAAATTAATTTTCTGAACAGAAAATCATGCCGTGATTTATGTATGAAGATGTTTGATCATGTACAGGAACGACTACCTTGGCGCTGGCTTGCCTTAGAATCCATGAAGGATTTATCTTTCTCGACTCAATCTGATATTTGGTCTTATGGTGTGACTTTATGGGAGATTTTCAGCTTAGCTGAAACTCCATACTCTGGAGCTATTTGGGGCATCCCATTTGTTACACAAATAGAACATGGGATGAGGCTACCGATTCCTCGACTTGCCTCCTCGGAATTGTAATACCCTCCTTGTAAACTTCTTACCATTCTAGGAACTAATTTAATTTGTATTTACTTACGTATTAGTTTATTTAATTTTAATTCATTGTTCGTTTATAAACGAAGGTTTCGTAAATTCGGAAATTTTTTGGAAATACATATATAAATTAATTAAAATACATTCTTTTTTTAAATACAGGTATAATTCCGTACTGATACAATGTTGGAATAGCAACCCGGACCTCAGACCATCTTTTCCTGAACTTGTCAGACTTCTCCGTGGGATGTCCAGCATCATTTTATCTCCTACAACTTATCTCCCTAATAATATTTTGTATACTTGCTTAGAAACTCAATAATGGCTCATACATGTATTTACCTCTATTATTGTACATATTATTACCTACTTATAATTTACAAATTGGAACTACATATTGTAGTAATTTTTGCGCTCCTCGTTTTTATTTTTTAAGGAAAGGATCTATTACTGCATTTTATTTTATTTATTTCACTTTTATACGCATTGTAATACGTTTTTATACCTTCTGAAAATGATCATCGATATTTATGAACACATGGACGTTGTAATGATGATCTGCCCTTTCATGTAGAAATCAACTCGTGTGTTATCAAAACTGATGTTGCAATGGAATTTACAGCGTGATAAGGATTTATGCAGAATTTCATTATGTATTTCTATTTATAGTTATGTATGAAAAATACATTGACATTGACACTGTTTCATCTCACGCATATCTATAAATAAAGATGATGTTATACTATGTAGTAAAAGTTTACAAAATAAGACATCTTTTTCTATAAGTACATAAATTTTGAGCAATTAAAAATGGTCAGATTTATTTTCCCAGGAATTTATACAGTTTATACAGAATTATTCAGAATTTAGAGGATAATTTAATTACATTCTATTCTGTCACTATGTGCCAATATCTAGTATCTAATGCTATAGTATCTACGCTTAAAGTTAATTAGTCAACCTAATTTTAAACTGCCTGGCGTTGACTGCTGAGTTGCTCCAGCAATTCCTGGTTTTGATCCTGAAGCTGCTTGATTGCAACTGTAGTCTCCAGCCACTGCTCGAATCCTTCCAAGATAGTCTTTACAGAATGGAGACTCAGTTTGGGCAGCTGGTTAAATTGAATATCGCCGATAGGTACAATCTCATCGCCAGAATGATCAGGAGCAAAGGACAATTGTTTCAACGCAGTGCTGATACTCTGCATAAATGTGTTGTAACTGGGTTTGGCTCCAAGAGCATTAATCAGTGTTTGCAGGTCTGAGATATCCTTTTCCAGTCCTTGGTAGAAGAGCACCCGTCTCTGGGCATCCAAACTCTTGGAATTTCGGAGTTGAGAGTTTAGAGAAGCTTTAAGTTCGACAATCCTCTGCTCCAAATCTGTTTCTGCTTTCCTGATCAGAGCCGGAATCATGATTTCGTTCGAACTTCTGGTAACTTCATCCCAAGCTTCTTTTAGGGGAGCAATTAATTCGGACACCGGAGAACGAGCCAGGGAGTTGCTAGTAAGAAGGGCTTCGAAACTTCCAAGTTCCTTATGAAGTACTTCAATCTGCTTAAGGTTTACATTCGGCAATCGCCCAAGACCGCTATTTAAATTGTCCACAAATGCCGCTCGCGTAGAAATGTTCACAGCGTTATTTATCAACGATTGCAACGGGCCCATATGACTCAACACCCATGAAAATTGACTTGGTTTGGACTTACTTGCAAGATTGTCATGACAATGCTTGACAATTAACTCACCCAAATGGTGCAAAGCGCAGTTAAATTTGTCCTGGAGTTGGCGAATCACCTCGGTAACAACGGCATTAAATTCTTCTATTTCCTCGTCATCGTGATGCTTAAATCCAAAATCTAATTCGTTGCTGGCGGTAAACTCGATATTTCTCTCGACCATATTCTGCAAACTTTGTCGGCGCACTGCATATTGTGGGATTTGATCAAGCTCTCCGGCCTGGTTTGGTGACCGGAAGAATCCGATTCGGTCAAAAGTACCATTTGAGTTTTGATGCAGGAGAGCGTCCAGAACTTCCGTAGCTTTCCGAACATTCTCGGCATCATCACCAAAAAGAGTTTCGACATCATCTTTAGCATGGGTTAGGAATCTAGAAATATCTCCCACAAGTTCCTCATCCCCAACGAAGGAGTCAACTTTGGAGGCCACGAGAGCAATGGAGGCCGCATATTTGGCGGGATGTTGTACGAATTTGAATGAATGCGCTAGGAAAGATTTGAGGTCAGCTCGACTCTCGCCGGACCGGAGGGAAGCGTAGTTGGAAACTAAAAGGATTTTTACCTTAGCGACATTTTGCAAAACTGCTTTGATCGCCCAAGCTGTAGCTACTTCTTCGGGGAAGGTACTAGAACACTTGAAGGCCGGAATTTCGTAGTACAGCGTGTCGGATGAAGAATCCAGGTACATTTCGTTGAGCGTCGTGGGGAGTAAATGGGTTGAATTTTCGTTGCCGTCTTTCACCTTGAATGTGTCCTTACTCTTGTAAGAGATCAATTTTCGTCCGCTGATGAATTTAGAGATGGTAGATTTTCCCACACCGGAGTTGCCAACGACCAAAACTACTTGTTTGTGCGACTTTAATTGATCAATTACTTGGGGATCCAAGGTGATTAGATCAAGCGTCGCCCGGGCAAGCGTCTTCACTGGTGCCGATGCCTGCATATAAAAGTTTAATTTGTACTGATTAATACACCTCAACTTATTTTTATAATGTGGGCTTATTATTATTATTAATGTATTAAAACCAATATTAAATAAATAAAACGAATAATAAATTGAATAATAAAAATGCGAATAGTGTTAAATAAATAATTTTAAAAAAAATTATGAAAATAGTAATAAAAATGCGAATAGTGTTAAATAACTAATTAAAAAAAAATTAAATTCTGAAAATAGTAATAAATACATAATTTAAAAAAAACTAAATTATAAAAATAGTAACAAAAATTTAATTAAAAAAAACTAAATTATAAAAATAGTAACAAAAATTTAATTAAAAAAAACTAAATTATAAAAATAAATTTTAAATAAACACGATACACAGAAACCAAAACATTTTATAAGAAAACGTAATCAAATTATTGATAACTTTCGCTAACTATTAATTTAAAGATTTTGAGAAACAACTATTACCGTGAGACCCTCAGAGGATGAGCCGTAAACATTGCAAATGATAGCGAGACCGCAAACGGCAAATTTAAAAATGGCTGCCTTCATGGTTGGTTCTTAGTAAAGTCGAAATGCTACTACTGTAAACTGATATTTGTATTAAAGTCAAAATGTAGGAAAAACTGAAGATTTGGTTAAGAAACAACTAACTTCTTGAGTATTCAAGTTTTGACTGATGACTTTCAGAAAATTATGGGAATCTTTTATAGTCCGGGAGAATGACTTCGTATCTCGTATAAAATCAGTTCATATGTGTTTTTGTATCGGGTAGTTGGAGTTTAGTTGATGTGTTGCAAAGCTTACGCACACCAGAAGGTCTACGTGGCTTAACCTTTGGTCATTTCATGGAAAGACATTTACAGATTATTGGAATTGACAATAGGTATACGCGAGTACCAGGCATGTGATATTTTTGAATGTTTCTTCCTTAATTGATTTAGTATGTCCAGGGTCTGATCGCAGAAGAATGATTTTCCTCCGTATGTATATTAAGATATTGTGGCAAGTACAATAATTGTAATTACATCCACATTAAATAATTTCAGTAGCCATGACGTCTGGAAAGAAGCTGCAATACTTGAGTAATTTCTAGGAATTTGTTTTTCCCGTTAAGTTGAGATAGTGTTTATCAGTGATTGTTTTTGATTTTCAAGACTTTTTTAAGATTGATGATGACATATACGTTAATTTTATATTATGTACATGTCATTTCGCGGAAAAGTACCGATGATATACCATCCGCAAAGCCGTCACCAAACGAATTCGATGCACCAAGAAATTACGATTTCGATTGATTTGTTTGTTTTTCCAAGTCACATTTATTTTTATCTCAATCATGTTCTTATCGAAATGAAGATTTCCAACGTTCCGAGAATTTGCACTGCTGTAAAATCATATGGACTGTGGGCAAGGACAAATATGGGACACGAACAATAATGTGCATGTGGCAGCCATTTTAGTCATTTTTCCATGAAGCCACGTATTTTAAATCCTGTTTTATGTCATTTTAATCAATGCCATGAACAGATCCGGATTAAACTAATTTAAAAATTTAGAATGTAGTTTGACATTTGAGGTACATCTGATCTTTTCCTGGAAAGACGCCGACTGACTTTTTGACATGGCAGGACAAACGTTTAATTGCGGAAGAGGTTTGTCGTCATTGCTGATTAAGTACATAAAACAGCTGGGAATAGCATAGTGGAGCACGAACAGTAAACAAATTAATGAAACAAATAAAGTTCTGCACATTGCCACTTAAAATTACCAAATTATAGAATACAAATGGGATGATTTATTAACGGTTATGATTATCAATAATGCTTATCGATTGCATTACTTACATTACATTTTTGTCAAAGTGACGTGCTTACTAAATATTGCCAACCGGTCGAAAATATTTGTTGTCGTATCATTATCCGCAGTTTTTGTATCATTTGTGTTTTAGAGGTTGAATCAAAACTACGACTGATGACTATAAATGCAGTTCGTGTAATTATGCATAGGGACTGATTTTTCTGATATGATTTTTTTTAAATTTAATAAATTGCAAATTACGATGTTATAGACATTTTTGGCGATAATACCTGCTCATCGATCATTACATAAATTCATTCATTTGCGAATTATGCAAAACGGTAATATCCATTTGACGTCAATTGCTTCACCGACATGGAACCTGAATGAGTATAAACGATTACCTCGGACTCTTGCCTGAGTGGTAATAGTTTATCTAATATATACAATAATTGTTTATCGGATAACTGTAGACGCACACACCCTCGAAAGATTTATTGAAAAAAAATGCGAACAATTGTTAATCCTTGAATATTATATTTATTACATATGAAAATTACATACTTGATTTTCTGGAAATCCGAAATTAGCAAATGATACTGATACAGATACCAACTACGCTGTAAATCATTAGGATGATGTCAGTGTCTACCGCTCACTAGCTGATTGAGTTTGCTACTTTTAATCTATTGTTTACAGGTATTCATGAATGAAATCCATGGAGGCACTTATATACAAGAATTTTAAAATTATGTATGATGATGCTGGTCATTGAGAATTGAGCAGGGCAACATGTAAACATCGATGATATCAAAACAAACAAAACTAACAGATCACACACCTTTTTAAAGTAAACACAAAGTCATATATAAACAGGAGTTGAGCTTCATTACAGTTTTCGTTCGCTTGAACCAGCAAAAGAACTGTTTTATCATTTTTCTGTTAGTCTGACGCATATTTGAGTATTAAAATATTTTGTTTATGTACATACGTTATATAAACTTACCTATATTCTAAACTTACTTGCAAGGTTTATAGACACTGTCAAATACTTTTTCGTACAAATTCAATTTGTAATAATTTTCAATGTATTGTGTGAGCTCATCCCTCCCAGGGAACAATGCTTCTACATTACCTTCTCTTTGCTTTCCTTGTTGTTGTGCACGCCGTTGGGACTTCGATTATCCCGATCTTTACTGACGATTGCCTGTACGGCAAGCAGCCAAGAAATGATTCGAAATCTAAGAGCATCCTGCCGAAGTGCAGGTTTTCAGTCGTGAAAGTTAACCACATTCCAGTCGTAGGCTGTCCCGCACCGGGTATTCTGAGATTCTCCGGTGATTATGACGGTAAGAACGGTTGATATTCTTTACATTTTATATTTATTTTATATTTATGTTATATTATTTTATATTTAGAATCGAAAAACTAGAATACGAGAACTAGTATGCAAAAAATGTAGGTATTATAACTCATGCATTCCGTCAATTTTAAGACAACTAAACATATAAGTACTAAATTATACTAAATTTAGAACTAAAAATACTAATTTAAGATTTAGATAAATTAGAAAAACTACATGAATCTAAAAGTTAAAATGTCAGCTATCTTCAATTACATCAGAAATTCTTTACCTTGTCGTTCTTACCTCGTGTAAATACTTTCTCTGGTGCTGTATTTGTCTATGTGTTTCAAATGACAATAAATCATTTTCATTATTTTTTGTTATATTTACTTTATATAAAGTTGTGAACATCAATTGCTCGGCCCCGTATCCGCTGGACTTTAAATATGGTGGAACAAAGGTCAGTACAATTGCATATTGCTTTATTTACCTGTTGTATATCATTATGCTATTGCTTTCTTTTCCTGATGAAAACTTGCAACATTTGTCTGGACAGCCCTCAGAAGCTATCCATGTGAATTTTTGGAGATCGGTGAAAGATAAATCTCATGGACAAATACTTTCCTACCATGCAGACGTCACTGTTTACAGTATCACAGCTCTTCACCAGTTCTACACCAAGTCGAATTCAAGCTGGGAAATTGGGGACTTGAATCGTTTTAGATACTCCCG
The DNA here is from genome assembly GCA_034696945.1 of Lipothrix lubbocki. Classification (NCBI taxonomy): domain Eukaryota; kingdom Metazoa; phylum Arthropoda; class Collembola; order Symphypleona; family Sminthuridae; genus Lipothrix; species Lipothrix lubbocki. Next base: position 8,552 of record JAQGAK010002437.1, read on the forward strand.
GACTGGAGATTATGCCTTTTCAGGTTTTCATGATAATTCGGGGTTAAAAGTGTCGTTTTACGTCTTTTTCGAGGGTTAGATTATTATTGCATTTATTTATATTATTACCCTTATTTACCTCCATTTTATTCTAAAACCTTTTGGAAATTATTCAGAAAGTCTGGTCGATCCGACATTCATACTAAATCGACAAACCTGGAAGCTATTTACAAATAATGATGGGCGATTGACTATTCCCTGCAGACCCACTCACTTCAATAGCGTCGTATCATTGACTCAGGTATGAATGACACTTGCTAATAATAGACATGTTTTACAATCATTGATACAATATTTATAATTTCATTATCACTCCTTTATCGCTTGCACACGTTAACTCCCTTCATTGTCCGTACGTACAACAGGAAACTAACAGGACAGTCCAATTTGTTTATTCTGTTACTGACGGATTTACCAGTGCTTACCCTGTCTCGAATATTTCGGGAATCTATAGGTGTACACTTCACGACGGTCAGAATGAAGCAACGGTGGAATACAAAACTGCAGCAGAGCGTAAATAAAGCTCGAATCTCGAATGATTATGTTTACATTATGATTGTGTACATCTAATATTCAAACTCTTTCAACTTTTTTAAATTTATCAAGTTTATAAATGTGTATATTAAAACTGACAATTTGGGCTACGTCTTTCTATATAGCTAATCTTTTTGGATTCGACGGACGTCCGAAAGCTTCTAATGTAGACATCCAATACAATGTTACAGCATTACCAAATGGACATTTTGAGACAATTACTCGGTGTCGCCATTCCTGCGTTGGCTGCAGTAAAGATGAAACTGCAGTTTTGGCTAGCATTAGTGTCACTAATCCGGCCATGGATCATATGCTGCATGATTTTGTATTGCCGGTATGAGACCAATAAATATTTACCTTGAAATAAGTATTTTTTGGACTAATTTTTATATTATGTAGTAATTATTTTTTATTTACTATTATTATGTATTAATAATTTTTATTTATTATTATTTGCGTACTACAATCTTATCAGTATTTAAACTTAAAACTAAAACTGCGATTAATAAAAATTATTTAATAATAATTCATCTGTATACTCAATATTTTTATGTTTTCATAGCTTTTCCGAACTAGAAGTTACACTGTGCGGATAGACCACACCCAGAAGGATATTAATTATGAAATTCGGTTTGAAAACGGAATACTAGATTATGTTGCCGCAACTTTCTGTGGAAATCATCAAAGAGCTCGAATAGCAAAGTTCGGCAAAACGTTGACGGGGATGGTGTATCCGTTCGGGTTTATTCAAGGCATGTTTTTAAAGCCCAACTTGATTTTTTTCTTCGTCATTATTCTATGCGTAACATTCATTTTTAATTTCAGAGTGGAGTGATGTGGAGAGAGACACTGCTGACACCAGATTCTATATTAATTTGTGGCATAACCGACCGGAGCAAGACTTGTTTGAGAATGAAGAGGTGGACTTTCAGTGTCGATTCCAGACATTTGTGATTGCACCACCGTCAATTTGGTACTTCGAATATTATAATGGAACTATAACTGAAGGTAAGAGGTATATGGATGATCTTTGTGTATTTAGTTTTAGAGTTTTGGTTATATAGAAGGAGATTAGAAATTTTATATTATAGCTTTCTTTTGACATACTCCTGCATTTGATGCTTCAAAAATTTAATTAACTAAAATAAAAAAGGAAAATAATTTCATTATGTCAGAACTTGTGGACTTACATTGGGTTGACGGGGTATCGCACATGAAGAGGAAGCTACCATTGGGACTTAAAAAGGTGTATTGCGTGGGCTCTATTTGGCACAAAACCATTTGGAGGAATGTTTCCATTCCCATACATGTTCAACGTAAGTTCTGGTTCATAAAATTATATTCATAAAATAAGTCATTATATACGATTTGCTACTAGAATTTTCGTATTAAAATACCTCATGTATAGTATTTTAAAAAAATTACAATGATAATAAATAAATAGGATAAATTTTTAATTTTCAGCATCCATGAAGCCGTACTTCATGTACAAGGGAGCTCCCGTCAAAAGATTCGTCACGAGTGGCACTTTCCAGTACCTGAAGTGCTCCGCTGGTGGAGGGCCTAGGCCAACGATTTCTTGGGAACGTGATGGGCAGGTATAAAAACAAGAGCCAATATTGGAGATATGAATATGAAATATAAATATACAATTATTTAATACTATTAAATAAATTATTATTATTACTATTTCAATTAAGGTTGAGTTTATACTCCCATATTATTCTTTCTTTTTTTTAAATTTTAGAATATTACATCGATTGTCCCGAACACTGAGTACTCATTACTCCATTTCCAAGAAGTCAATGCATCCATTCAAGGAATCTATTACTGTGTCGCTTGCAATGTGGTTGGCTGCAATCGGAAAAAGTACACAGTAGAAGTTTATTCAGGTAGCTTTTTGTATTATCTGTACTTGAAGTATAGTGAAGATCATTGTATATTATAATTTATTATAATTGTATTTATTAGTTTAATTTTATTGTTATTATCTATTGTTACTATTATTATTGTTTTTACAGTTATTACCTATAATTATTTATTGTTTTCCGTGTAAGAAAATATATAATAATTATTATTTAAACTTCATAGACACACACTCCGAAACTCAAAACATAGCCCTACTAACTTTTGAAATTACAATCGTGGTGTCTGTGTTGACTGTGGTGATCATGAGATTTACTTCAGACTGGAGGGGCAGAGTAAGACTCGCTATTTTTTATGTACCGATTACCCTTTACCCTGTATGTACAGTTGAAAGAACTTTGTAGCGTCAATGCTGAATATACAATCGCAAGCTTTTAATAATGATGTAAACTCGCACTATAAATCGTTGGCAATATCGCTGAAAAAACTTGGCTAAATTGTTGTTCTTGGCATTTCAGAACCATGTTATGAATAGCAAAGAACTAGGAAAATTCTTTAATGGAAAGTCAAACTCTGGGGATTTCCAGGGGTCAGACTATGCATATTGTCAGCCTTATCCCCGTCAAGAGTATGAAATAAGCAAGAATCGATTTAAAGTTGGTAAGACGATTTTTAAAAGAACATTCAAAGATTTTTCCTATTATCTTCTGATCAAATACATACATACCTGTAGTACACTTTCATTAAGAAATCATTGTTAATTAATTTGTTCAGATAAGTCTAGAGAACTAGGATGCGGTGAATTTGGAGTCGTCTACCCAGGGAAAGTAGACGGAGAAATTGTTGCTGTGAAAACCTTGAAATCAGGGGCAAGCCAGCCTTACTTGCAATTCCTTATGACAGAACTCAAGATCATGATTAACTTGAAGCATCATGATAATGTTGTCGAGCTTTGCGGTGCTTATACTCAAGAATTGTACAAGGGTGAGTAATCTTAGTATGTAGTTTATTAGTATTAGCACGAAGCAATTTAATGACAATTTAATATTCATTTTAAAAATATATAAATATGTATAATATATATAATAGGAAAACTCTACGTATTTTTAAAATACTGTGCTCTCGGCAACATGGAGACATACTTAAGGGACAACCGTGGCTGGTTTATGTCGAATAAGCAGTAATGGCATTTGATATGATTATGCTTAGCAAATATAAAGAACAAAACATGAAATTGATTGTCAGAACGAATTAAAAACTTACTATTCTTTTTACACAGAAAGTATGCCAAATTATCAGAAGCCAATAATGTGATACGATACGAAGATTTATTTAAGTGGTCAATCGAAATAGCAAAAGGGATGGAGCATCTAAGCAGTAAAAAGGTACATGGAATAAGAAATTTAGTATTTATTGATAAAATATGTTATGAAACAGAAAGAGTACAACAAATTGTTTAATTTATTTTATTTTGTACCCAGATCATACATGCAGACCTCGCTGCACGAAACATCCTTTTGACAAAAGACCGCACTGCCAAAGTGACGGACTTTGGACTTTCCCGACGACAATATACTTACATTGAGAAAAAGTTTGATGTAATTTACAATTTACCTAATTTATCTGTTTATATAATATTCTATATTATTTATTTCATGACATTATGTTAATTATTGAAAGCGTTCACTACGTCATATTAGTTTATTAAAATTAAGGATGACGGACCATTACCCTGGAAATGGATGGCCTTGGAATCATTTCAAGACAAGTCCTACACCGAAAAAACAGACGTCTGGGCCTTCGGGGTGACATTATGGGAGATTTTCAGTCTCGGGAAAGTACCTTATCCCAATCATTCCCATTTGAATTTTGTGACATTGCTCGAAAAAGGATTCCGATTATCTCAACCCACGTTTGCATCAGACAAACTGTAATATATACATATTTGCTAACAGTGTGACAATTGACCAGATTATTAAGTGTTATTATGTGCATTATTTTATTTAGTTTATGACACGTATGACGTTCCTCTTAAAAATTTGCAGATATCATACCGTGATGAAGAGGTGCTGGAAGCGTAATCCTGCTGATCGTCCAAACTTTACTAAGCTTGTGGAGATGCTCAAGAGCTTGCCAAAATCCTCTGATCGTGAGTGCAAACGCCGTGTGAGGAAGGACTCAGGAGAATCGTTATATGATAATGTGCACTGCATGTAGACCAGTTTTCAAATCATTTGATACTACAGACTAGAGACAGTATTTATTGCGATAGCACGTGCACAACATGTTATCTGTTTAGTTTGTTATTGCATATCATTTTTATAACGTACACATTGACCTTTGGATCATAATTATTTTTCATTAATTTAAGTATTGTGATTTTATACCCTGATTTCATTGTGATTTTTACCGATTTTCTATAACAAATTAAGTCGAGTATATTAAATAATAATAAATTGAATTTCAATCGTCATTATCATTTAAGCACAAAATAGTTTAATGGGCTCGAGCTATAATTATCTGATTAAAAGACATAAAAGTTGTCGAAGACGAATATATTTGATCAATTTATAAATTAGGTATAATTTGTAGGACAACTAATTATGGCGGCGATTAATTTTGTTGCCATTAAATAAATTTATACCCTCTCACTCTTTCTTGAAAAATCATCTTCAGATTTTGGTAATCCACCCTCTTCCCCCTTTTTGATGACGTAATTAAAGAATGAACCCTTAAGGGAAATACTAAATAACTAATTGCAAAATAAAGTGTAAATAAATAAATTAAATAATACAATAAATAATAAATCGCAAAATAAATACAAAAATATATAGGTACAAAATATAAACATACAATTAATTGCATTATTAAATTCCGAGTTTAATGTAGTCACAATATGCATACAAGTACTAATATTCATTCGAACAGCGTGGATGCCTCATCTTCATGGTTAACTAGGTTAATTACATTTATCTTATTGCAATTTATATTGTACCTATCAAAATAATAGATTTATCTTCCATAACGTAAGATACGAAACGGAACGCCGATACCAAAGTTTATGTACGAGTAAAACAAACAAATGTAAATTTTTAATTGATTTTGTTTACAGACTTGATGAGTCGGCTAATTAGGGATTACCAGAATAACACTATACCTCTTTCAAAGTTCATACCAATAACTCACGTTTGGTAGCATATTATTTACGCATTCACTATACAAGGGCACTTGATCTGGATCTGACCATGAGGTTCTACTGCGATACAAACGAGACTACGACAACGATTCCAGGAACTCTTATCACCAGCTTGTTTAATCGGTCGATATTTACAGCAGCCTATCCTACTCCTTTGCAATTGGATTTCATCGTTGTTTAATATGTATGTACGCAGGTGTAGGTCTCCCGTTGATGCAAATCACAGGCAGAAATATAATGTTACTTAAATTAGAAAAACAGCTACACTGCTTGCATTTCTTAAGGCTTTGTTACCTGTATTTATTGTAATAAAATATTTGAACTTCTGTCCGACCAGATCTGCAATTGAGCCTTGGATGAACAACGACATTTAGCATACCTAATCATTGGCAATACAGTTGCTTTTACCTGCAGGATACAGAAACGTTGAGAAACGACTGTCAACACGATCACCACCGGAAGTGAAAATAGGTGGAGTTACGTTGCCTCAGACATCTTACAAATAGTTGTCGCCATTTTAAAAAACAATAGTGATATAGTGATTGGGGTCTCCAGTGCGTTTAGAGTCTTTGGACTGACAAGAATATTATTATTCTTACCTGCTGCTGTGGTCGTTCAAAATAAAATAAATATGAGGTGGACAAAGTTCGTTTTTATATACTTTGTTATCAAGACGGCCGTAGCTTTGAGTGAGTTACGACTGCCTACAAAATGCGCATCAAATGTTCCGACACTTACTGGAAAGAAGTCGCACCGTCCTAGGTGCATATTTTCGGTTTCCCAGGAAAACGATATCAGTGAAATTGAGTGTCCAAGTAGTGATGTCATGCGAGTCGTTGGGAATTACGATAGTATGCATTCTATAAAAATTTTAATATGAATTTTATAATTAATTGTTTTAGTATTTATGTCCATAGTGTCTAGGGATTATAAATGTACTGATTACAAATTACAAATGACAATTTTGCAACATATATTTCTTTTTTTAAACTTAGTTTTGCACATTAGTTGCTCAGCTTCGTACCCTTTAAATTTCGACTTTGACGGGACAAAGGTAAGATTATCGAATGCACAATTATATGCACATTATATAAAATAAAATACAATAAGCCTATGTAAATTAACATATTGTGTTAACAATAGATTAATAGGTTGCAATAGGCAAGTTCCTTTAATTTGTCTCTTTGCATGACAAACTATGTAGAACCATCAAACATAATTAATGATTCAAATTGCATCACATAGCCAACTGAAGCAATTCAAGCCGAGTTTTGGCGAACTGTTAGAAATGGCTCCAGAGGAGAAATACTGTCGTTCCACGTTGACGTCGCCGTCTACAGTGTTTCAGCATTACATAAGTTCTACAAGGATGAAAGGCCAGAAGCTGAGCTCTCAGATGTGCTGCATTATCAATATTCAAGGACTGGAAGATACGAATTCGCTGATTTTAAAAATGATCCGGATACCAAAACATCTTTTTATATTTTCTTTGAAGGTACCATATTATTTTTTGATTTTAAGACATGTATAATATGGTTGTACAGGTAATAATTACATTAATAATAATTAATTAAATAATTATTGTTTGAAATCATTACAATACTCTGTTTATTTTAGAACCGCTCGTGTCTCCAGCCCTGATCGTAAATCGGGACATCAAACCAACCTACTCAAAAGATGGAACTTGGTCCGTTCCGTGTCGTTCAACTCATTTTCATAGTAATGTGACTTTGTTGCAGGTAATTTTATATCAATTATCCGCTACAGTGAGGTCAATATGGACTACAAAAGTAGCGTACTTTTTAAATTGTTTCAGAAAATATTAACGTTGTTAATTCAGTTGGAAGTTAAACAAGGAATAAATAACCATGAACGTTTAACCTCCAGTTCCTTGAATATTTAACAAATTGTAAACATGATTTTGAACTTGATTTGACAGAATGACCAGGAAAAAAGTGTAGAACAGTATAAGTACTCTGAAACCTCGGGATTTCAAATCCTGTCTGCATTAGATATTCGTGGATCATTGAACTGTCAACTTAGGCATGATGATCATTTCTTTAACCTAGATTTATCGCTTCAAGCATATGGTAATTTATACTTAAACTAACAAAGTAATTACTTATTATTTAATTACTAATTATGTATTAATACATCATTGTGTGAAAGCATTTTATTGAAAATTATTGTAACACTCAGAACGACGATACAACTTTCAAGAACGGAACCAGGATCACCAGATTCTTTACGAGACTTCAGAAGTACGTGACGGCCTTCATGTAACAAAGGTCCGATGTCGTGTGTCCTGTAAATCGTGTCAAGAACATGATGTTGCCGTTTTATCCAGCTTTGGCATAAGTAACACTGTTGAGGATGAGTTCCGGCGAGATTTTGTGCTGCCGGTATTTACACATTTAAGTGGCTGTAATTAATAATGTTTATTTTACAAGGTTTTTGTTTAAAATATAATTTTAAATTGTTGTTATTATACTCGTAACATTTAGTGCTTCCGGAATAAAAGTTACGCCGTTATTACAGAAACAACTAAAGAGGATATTGCTAAAGAGTTCAAGGTAACCGGAATTGTATCCTATACCGGAACAGTTTTTTGTGGAAATGATGAAAATGCTAAACTGGCGTCATTCGGTAGAATTCTCAACGGTTCCGTTTATCCCTTTGATTACGGGATGGGTAAGTAATAAACAAATATTATTAAATTAACGATAAAAAATTATCTTATAGGTTGCAGCTTTAGTAATAAATATTATTCCCAAAATGCGTTTGATCACGTTCAATGAGTACTTAATAAAAATTCAACATTTAATGTATACATACGTATATAAATCCATATTTATGAAAAATTCCAGATTGGATTAAGGGTGTTGACAGAGATGCGGCCCCAGCGAATTTCTACATCAAGATTTTGACTCGCAACCTTCAAGTAGAGATGTACGATGGAGAAGAAATCACTTTTAAATGCCGTCTGCAAACGTTTATAATGACCAAGCCTGCCATTTGGTTTGTTGAATGGGAAAATGGGACTCTGACCGAAAGTAAATGATTAATTATGTGCATGATTACATTTGTAAATGTCGGATGTTAAAAAGCCCGGAATTTATACCATATCCTTATATATTTTGATTTCTGTTTGTATATTACCCTGTTAAATAATATTGTTGATGTATTGATTTAAGGCATTGATTACGACTTGGTAGACGGTCTGTCCTTGTACAAACTCAATCTTTCGCTAGGAATGAAGAAAATTTACTGTTCGAGTTCCATGCACTACCAGCGTCACTATCGAAATGATTCGGTAGAGATACATGTTAAACGTAAGTGCAGAACTCCATTTTAATTTTAAACTTTTTTGTACTCAACATATAATCAATCTTCACATTTTATTACCTGCAGCAACTGTTGTGCCATATTTCTTAAACGATGACAATCAACTCATTAAGTATTTGTCAAATTCTTATAAACAAAGTATCACTTGCATGGCGCAAGGAGATCCCCTACCGGATGTTCACTGGGAACGAGATGGAGGGGTAGAAGTAGATTTTGTATTAATTTTTATTATAAAATTTGTCCCATTCTGTTACGTCCGTAGGGTCGCCGGCGAGTAGATCGACTCAATTTTATAAATTTATTAATTGTACTCCAGTGGATATTATGTAAAATTAGAAATTGTTCATATTTTATTTTTTGTTGTGAAAAGATTATTGCAAGTATTAACTCCAAGGGGTATGCACTTCTCGAATTCCCTAAAATAAATGAGGAAGTTGTCGGTGACTACATCTGTATTGCTTGCAATTTTGTGAACTGTTCGAGAAAAGACTTTACTGTGGAGGTAGTTGGTAAGTATGAAGAAATAGCAGATGACATAAAGGTAGAACCTTGTTTTTGTCAAAGCATATGGTACAGCCACTATGGTTTTTTTTACGAGCAGAGCCCGAACTCCTGAGTACTGGATGGACAATTGCTGTAATTGGTTTGATTTCACTTGTCTTTTGGTGGCAATGGAGAAGACAGGTAATACACGATACAATGAACGCTCTCTATAAGAGACCTACATATGTCTATAAGAGAACCTCATATCATGCGTAGCAAAGCATTGCATATTGTATAAAAAATAACTGATTTTGGGATTAAAAAATTGAGTAACTCAAATTATTTGATCTTTATACAGAAAGAATTAATAGAGAGCGTTTACGGTCTTACAAGAGAGGAAATAGATGAGTTCAGGTATGGTGACGGTGATCTTTCTGATGAATCCAAAAATGGCTTCGAGTACGCTCATGCACTACCATTTAATGAAAACCTGGAACTTCCAAGAAGGAAGCTTGATATACGTGAGTTAGATTAATCATTTAAAGTAGGATAAATAAATAAACAACAATGATGAAACAAATAATGAATAAGTAAACAGTAATTTAAAAAATAATTAATAAACTTAATACACAAGAATTAAATAATTAATAAAGAGAAGATATTATTGGTTGTGACTCAAAGTTTTTATTACTTTAATCTGAGCAGAAACAAAGGTTTTGGGTTTCGGGGAGTTTGGCAAGGTCTATTATGGCTTATGTGATGGCGAAGAAGTGGCAGTGAAAACTATTAAACATAAAAACAGACAGGATCTAAAGTATCTTTTGTCGGAATTAAGAATCTTGAGCTACTTAGGAAGCAATGAACATTTGGTTGAACTCCGCGGGGCTTGTACTAAAGAATTAAATAAAGGTTGTAAATTGTGTAATTGTTTTTAATATATTGTAGCATTAACACATATTATTAATTGGTTAATATTGTGCTTATTTTATTCTATATAGGAACCTTGTACGTTGTTCTAAAATACTGTGCTCTTGGAGATATGGCAGCTTTCCTGAGGAGGAATCAAGATAATTTTCAACGTGTCCAATCGTAAACAAAGATACTCCCCATTGAAATTAGAATTGTATTTTCTTATATAAACGTGGATTTGTATGTGTTTCGTTCTTGTTTTACAGTGGATACGTACAATACAATACGAGAATCCTAACAGTCAGGGATTTATTCGAATGGTCCATCCAGATAGCTAAGGCCATGGCATTTTTGAATGAGAAAAATGTTTGAGATATTTTATGCCTTCAATTTTTTAACTAAACGGCATTCAAATATAAAAAATTTTTAATGAATAATAATAATCGTATTTTTTCATAATCCCACTTTTTTGTTATGTTAATAAAATTACTCTGTTGTTAAGGTCACTCACGGAGATTTGGCGGCTCGCAATGTTCTGCTAACCAGCGATTACAAAGCAAAATTAACGGATTTCGGCATGGCACGTCGGAATTATGAATATGTGCGGTTGGCTAGTAGCACTACGGTATTGAATTGACTTTAGATTTTGTTACTATAGATCACAGATTTTTCGGACTAAAAAATCCGCGAAAGAATCAGAACTGTATCACTAGTAAAATTCGTTATGTTTAGCTAGCCGTATTAATTATTATTATTGTTAGTTTTTAGTTTTCTCCATTTTTTATTACTTATTGTTCCTCTATTTTTTCTTTCCTTCATTTTAGATTGCAAAATTTTTAATGAATTTACAAAGGCGTAATTACTTACGTTTTAGATCTAATTTCTACTAATGACTAATTCTTGCAGACAAATAACAGTCGTCACCCTTGGAGATGGCTAGCTCCCGAATGTTTTGTTAAAATGATTCCACACGGTTCTCAGGTACCGTTCAGTATGGACGTTTGGTCATATGGAGTATTACTCTCGGAAATATTCCGCCTAGGAGAAGTTCCCTATCCACAATTCAGAGACCTCTGTCGCACATTTGTCGAAGAGCTTGAACAAGGCCTTAATCCCGGACAGCCTGAATTAGCATCCGACTTGCTGTTAGTTAATATTAATTAATTGTCTAAAAATTAAATTGTAAAAATATTACGGACATAGAATATAAATTATATTGTAGTAATTATTTTGAAAACTGTTGTCTATCTCTTACAGCTACAATAATGTCCTTATAAAATGCTGGGGCCTGGAGCCAAATTCCCGTCCATCTTTTAAATCCATCGTCAAAATTTTGGAGGAACTTCCTAGAGACAGCATTACCACAGAAAATGGGGCGCCTGTCCATTACGTTCAAATTAGGCAGATTGCGCAAACGACGTAATTTGTAAAACCTAAAACTTAAAATCAAATTTTACGTAAGCTCCTCCCATTTTACCTTAAATCTGATTTTACGTTGCCATGG